>WNWK01009250.1:0-45000 GCA_009830355.1 Cherax destructor
TAATAATCATAGATATCGTAATTATTCAATCATTTAATGCGTTAACCCGTATGGGTGATCCAGTTGGGGAAAAGGGAGTAGTCACATGTAGGAGACATTCATCAGTGATGCTTTAAAAAAAGAAAGACCTGACAGAATGCTTTCAAAAACTAGGACAAGGGTTGGCAGCTGCTTAGATAACGAGGATATCTTTCAGACTAGATCATGTCGGCGGGTTCAAGAACTTACTAGGACCTAGAATCTTAAAAATCTTAGACTAAAACGAGATCAGATAGAAAGTTTTTAAAAAAGTGGAACATGCAGCTCGTAGTTGACCTAGACAACAAGAATGAATAACTTGTGTTAGGTTAGAAAACGTCTGCGGGGTTAGTGGCGAGCAGCTAGAGTGTTCGAGTCTAGAATTTTGAGACTTCTTAGACTAAGAGATTTGTTATAATACAGTAACCTCTCTTATACAGCTTCTTTGTATAGTTTTATGTTAATGCAAATGAAAAACCACATTGAAATTGAACAGTGTATGGAAATGCCTTTATAGTATGCGTTATTTAATTTTGCATAGACCTTTCAATGGTATTTACAAAAAATATATTAGGCTACAGGAGCAAAACCATGATACAGCGCATGGAAATGGGAGGTAATCAGGTTTTACCCAAGGGAAGCGCAGCTCTAATGCCTTGAATCAAGAGACCTTCACCAGCATCATTACACATGGTAAAGGTCACTTGAAGGCCGAGATAAAATAGTGTTAAGTAGTGAATAGTGGATGTGTAAACCACGGCCCGCTGCACCTCCCTCCCACCTTCACCCTCACAGGACAGCAAGCCAAGACAATCGTGGTAGTAGTAGTAGTGTGTATGCACCTGTATGTAGTTGCAGGGTCGAGTCACAGCTCATGGCCCCTCCTCTTTGTTGGGGCAGGAAGGGTAAATAAAGGGCAGAGGAAATAAATGGTCTAGAAGTGGATGGAATGGGAGAAAGATTAGAAAATTACTGTGTATGTGGGGGGGAAGGGGGGGGGAAGATTTATATTGGAGAAGTGCCTTATCATCCTGCTCTTCATCTTCATTTTCTTCCCTTTTTTATCTCTAATTCCTTCTCCCCCTCCCCTGTATTCTGGTCTCTTTGCTGCTCAGTAATTTTTTCTTCTCTCCGCCCCATTTTCCCCCTTTCCCGACCATTTATTGTCCTCTGTTTCCATTATTTACCCTTGCCCTTTTATACCCTCCTCGTCTCCCTTTCATTATATTTCTATGTTTGTCCCTCCCTGCCCCTGTTCGCCCCCATCCTCTCCGTCACCACATTAGGTTATCAGTTACGCATGCACATGGTCTCCTGGCTCTGGGTGTTGACGTCACAGCCACATTGTCTCCTGGCTCCTAGGTGTTGACGTCACAGCCACATGGTCTCCTGGCTCCTAGGTGTGACGTCACGCCACCTGGTCTCCTGGCTCCTGGGTGTTGACGTCACGGCACCTGGTCTCCTGGCTCCTGGTGTTGACGTCACGGCCACCTGGTCTCCTGGCTCCTGGGTGTTGACGTCACAGCCACCTGGTCTCCTGGCTCCTAGGTGTGACGTCACGGCCACCTGGTCTCCTGGGTGTGCGTCACGCACCTGTCCGGCTCCTAGGTGTTGACGTCACAGCCACCTGGTCTCCTGGCTCCTGGGTGTGACGTCATCGCCACCTGGTCTCCTGGCTCCTAGGTGTTGACGTCACCGCCACCTGGTCTCCTGGCTCCTAGGTGTTGACGTCACGGCACCTGGTCTCCTGCTCCTAGGTGTGAGTCACGGCCACCTGGTCTCCTGGCTCCTGGGTGTGACGTCACAGCCACCTGGTCTCCTGGCTCCTAGGTGTTGACGTCACAGCCACCTGGTCTCCTGGCTCCTAGAGTGTTGACGTCACGCCACCTGGTCTCCTGGCTCCTAGGTGTTGACGTCACGGCCACCCTGGTCTCCTGGCTCCTGGTGTTGACGTCACGCCACCTGGTCTCCTGGCTCCTGGGTGTTGACGTCACAGCCACCTGGTCTCCTGGCTCCTAGGTGTTGACGTCACGCCACCTGGTCTCCTGGCCTTTAGGGGTTGCTTGACGTCACCGCCACCTGGTCTCCTGGCTCCTAGGTGTTGACGTCACGGCCACCTGGTCTCCTGGCTCCTGGTGTTGACGTCACGGCCACCTGGTCTCTGGCTCCTGGTGTTGACGTCACAGCCACCTGGTCTCCTGGCTCCTGGTGTTGACGTCACAGCCACCTGGTCTCCTGGCTCCTAGGTGTTGACGTCACCGCCACCTGGTCTCCTGGCTCCTTGGTGTTGACGTCACGGCCACCTGGTGTCACTGCAGGGCTTGCAAGACCACACTGCCACTCCAACATGCTTTTAGTGTTTTGCTAGTTGCGATATTGTTCTGCTGACCATGGTTGTGTGTGTGTGTACTCACCTAGTTGTGGTTGCAGGGTCGAGTCACAGTTCCTGACTCTGTGTGTGTGTGTGTGTACTCACCTAGTTGTGGTTGCAGGGGTCGATTCACAGTTCCTGACTCTGTGTGTGTGCGTGTTTGTGTGTGTGTGTACTCACCTAGTTGTGGTTGCAGGGGTCGAGTCACAGCTCTTGGCCCTGTGTGTGTGAATGTACTCACCTAGTTGTGGCTGCAGGGGTCGATTCACAGCTTCTAGCCCTGTGTGTGTGTGTGTGTGCGTGTATACTCACCTAGTTGTGGTTGCCGGGGTTGAGTCACAGCTCCTGGCCCTGTATGTGTGTGTGTGTGCGTATGTGTGTGTGTGTGTGTGTGAGTACTCACCTAATTGTGGTTGCAGGGATCGAGTCACAGCTCCTGGCCCTGTTAGTTACCATTTTGTCCTAGGCACA
Organism: Cherax destructor; assembly: GCA_009830355.1. Classification (NCBI taxonomy): domain Eukaryota; kingdom Metazoa; phylum Arthropoda; class Malacostraca; order Decapoda; family Parastacidae; genus Cherax; species Cherax destructor. The sequence continues at coordinate 2,861 of WNWK01009250.1, forward strand.
TGTCGATTAGACACTAGGCCTGTTGTATGTATGTGTACTCACCTAATTGTACTCACCTAATTGTGGTTGCAGGGGTCGAGACTCAGCTCCTGGCCCCGCCTCTTCGCTGTCCGCTACTGGGTCTCTGCTCTCCCTGCTCCATGAGCTTTATCATACCTTGTCTTAAAACTATGTATGGTTCCTGCCTCCACTATATCTTTCTCTAGACTATTCCACTATTGCTGAAGAAATGCTTCCTAACATCCCTTTGACTCATCTGAGTCTTCAGCTTCCAGTTGTGTCCCCTTGTTTCTGTGTTCCCTCTCTGGAACATCCTGTCAATGTCTACCTTGTCGATTCCCGCAGTATTTTGTATGTCGTTATCATGTCTCCTCTGACCCTTCTTTCCTCCAGTGTTGTTAGTCCTATTTCCCTCAACCTTTCTTCATAGGACAGACCCCTGAGTTGTGGAACTATCCTTGTCGCAAACCTTTGCACTTTCTCTAGTTTCTTTGACGTGCTTGACCAGGTGTGGGTTCCAGACTGGTGCTGCATACTCTAGTATGGGCCTGACGTACACGGTGTACAGTGTCTTGAACGATTCCTTGTTAAGGTAACGGAACGCTAATCTTAGGTTTGCCAGTCGCCCATATGCTGCCGCGGTTATCTGGTTGATGTGTGTTTCCGGAGACGTGCTTGGCGTTATACTCACCCCAAGGTCTTTTCCTTTACCGAGGTTTGTAGCCTTTGTCCGTCTAGCCTGTACTCTGTTAGCGGTCTTGTTTGCCCTTCTCCGTTCTTCATGACTTTGCATTTGGTGGGATTGAATTCGAGAAGCCAGTTGCTAGACCAGATGTCAAGCTTGTCCAGGTCTGTTTGAAGTCCTGTGTGTGTGTGTGTGAGAGTGTGTGTGTGTGTGTGTGTGTGTGTGTGTGTGTGTGAGTGTGTGTGAGTGTGTGTGAGTGTGTGTGTGTGAGTGTGTGTGAGTGTGAGTGTGTGTGAGTGTGTGTGAGTACTCACCTAATTGTACTCACCTAATTGTGGTTGCAGGGGTCGAGACTCAGCTCCTGGCCCCGCCTCTGCACTGTCCGCTACTGGGTTTCTGCTCTCCCTGCTCCATGAGCTTTATCATACCTTGTCTTAAAACTATGAATGGTTCCCACCTCCACTATATCGTTCGCTAGACTATTCTACTTCCTAACTACTCTATGGCTGAAGAATTGCTTCCTAACATCCCTTTGACTCATCTGAGTCTTCAGCTTAAAATTGTGTCCCCTTGTTTCTCTGTTTCCTCTCTGGAACATCCTGTCACTATCTACCTTGTCGATTCCCCGCAGTATTTTGTATGTCGTTATCATGTCTCCTCGAACCCTTCTGTCCTCCAGTGTTGTTAGTCCTATTTCCCTCAACCTTTCTTCATAGGGCAGTCCCCTGAGTTGTGGAACTAGCCTTGTCGCAAACCTTTGCACTTTCTCTAATTTCTTGACATGCTTGACCAGGTGTGGGTTCCAGACTGGTGCTGCATATTCTAGTATGGGCCTGACGTACACGGTGTACAGTGTCTTGAACGATTCCTTGTTAAGGTAACGGAACGCTAATCTTAGGTTTGCCAGTCGCCCATATGCTGCCGCGGTTATCTGGTTGATGTGTGTTTCCGGAGACGTGCTTGGCGTTATACTCACCCCAAGGTCTTTCTCCTTTGATGAGGTTTGTAGCCTTTGTGTGTGTGCGTGTACTCACCTAGTTGTACTCACCTAGGTGTAGTTGCAGGGGTCGAGTCACAGCTCCTGGCCCCGCCTCTTCACTAGCCGCTACTGGGTCACTCTCCCTGCGCCATGAGCTTTATCATACCTCTGCTTAAAGCTATGTATGGAGCCTGCTTCCACTACATCGTTTTCTAAACTATTCCACTCCCTGACTACTCTGTGACTGAAGAAATACTTCCTAACATTCTGTGATTCATTGAGTCTTCAACTTCCAACTGTGTCCCCTTGTTACTGTGTCCCATCTCTGGAACATTCTGTCTCTGTCCACTTTGTCAATTCCTCTCAGTATCTTATATGTTGTTATCCTTCCCCCTATCTCTCCTGTCCTCCAGTGCCGTCAGGTCGATTTTCCTTAACCTCTCCTCGTAGGACATACCCCTTAGCTCCGGGACTAGTCTTGTTGCAAACCTTTACACTTTCTCGAGCTTCTTCACGTGTTTGGCTAAATGTGGGTTCCAAACTGTTGCGCAATCTCCAGTATGGGTCTAACGTACACAGTATACAGGGTCCTGAACGATTCTTTATTAGATGTCGGAATGCTGTTCTTAGGTTTGCTAGGCGCCCATATGCTGCAGCAGTATTTGGTTGATGTGCGCCTCAGGAGATGTTCCTAGTGTTATATTCACCACAAGATCTTTTTCCTTGATTGAGGTTTGCAGTCTCTGGCCGCCTGTAATCCGTCTGCGGTCTTCTTTGCCTTTCCCCAATCTTCATGACTTTGCACTTGGTGGGGTTGAACTCCAGAAGCCAATTGCTGGACCAGGCTTGCAGCCTGTTCCAGATCCCTTTGTAGTTCTGACTTGTCCTCGTCCGATTGAATTCTTCTCATCAACTTCACATCATCTGCAAACAGGGACACTTCGGAGTCTATTCCTTCCGTCATGTCGTTAACAAATACCAGAAACAGCACTGGTCCCAGGACTGACCCCTGTGGAACCCCGCTCGTCACCAGCGCCCACTCTGACACCTCGCCACGTACCATGACTCGCTGCTGTCTTCCTGACAGGTATTCCTGATCCATTGTAGTGCCTTCCCTGTTACCCTTGCCTGGTCCTCCAGTTTCTGCACTAATCTCTTGTGTTGGAACTGTGTCAAACGCCTTCTTACAATCCAAGAATATGCAGTCTACCCACCTCTTTCTCTCTTGTCTTATTGCTGTCACCCTGTCGTAGAACTCCAGTAGGTTTGTGATACAGGATTTCCCATCCCTGAAACCGTGTTGGCCGTCGTTGATAAGCTCATTCCTTTCTAGGTGCTCAACCACTTTTCTCCATGACCTTGCATACTATACATCTTAGTGACACTGGTCTGTAGTTTAGTGCTACGTTCCTGTCTCCTTTTTTAAAAATTTGAACTACATTTGCTGTCTTCCATACCTCAGGTAGTTGCCTTGTTTCGATAGATGTGTTGAAATCCTTGTTAGGGGTACACATAGCTCCTCTGCTCCCTCTCTCAGGACCCATGGAAAGATGTTATCCGGCCCCATCGCCTTTGAGGTATCTAGCTCGCTTAGTAGCCTCTTCACTTCCTCTCAGTTGTGTGTATTGTGTCCAGCACTTGATGGTGTACCCTACCTCTTCTCCTTTCTGGAGGCCCTTCTATCTCCTCTGTGAACACCTCTTTGAATCTCATGTTGAGCTCCTCACACACTTCACGGTCATTTCTTGTGGCCTCCCCTCCTACCTTCTTCAGCCTGATCACCTGGTCCTTGACTGTCGTTCTCCTCCTGATGTGGCTGTACAGCAGCTTTGGGTCAAATTTGACTTTGGTACTGTCTTTGGGCCCCCCTTCTGATTGGTGCATATTCATTTCTGGCTCTACAACTGCTCTCCTTATTCTCCGGGGTTCTTTGCCTTCTGTACCTCTTCCATTCCCTTGCAAACTTGGTTTTGACTTCCCTGCACCTTTGGGTGAACCATGGGCTCATCCTGTCTTTTACGCTTCTCCTGTTACCCTTGGGTATAAACCTCTCCTCAGCTTCCTTGCAAATTGTTGTCATATATTCCATCATCTCGTCTACTGACTTCCCTGCCATCTCTCTGTCCCACTGAACTTCGTGCAGGAAGTTCCTCATGCCCACATAGTCACTTTTCTTGTAGTTTAGCTTCATTCGTGCAGCCCTTCCTGCTTCCCCCTCCACTTGTAACTCTACTATGTATTCGAAATTTAGAACCATATGATCACTGGCCCCAAGGGGGCTTTCATGTGTGATGTCCTCAATATCTGCACTACTCTGTGTGAATACTAGGTCCAGTCTCGCTGGTTCGTCCTCTCCTCTCTCTCTGGTAGTGTCCCTTACGTGTTGGTACATGAGATTTTCCAGTACCACCTCCAGCATCTTAGCCCTCCACGTTTCTTGGCCCCCATGTGGCTCTAAGTTCTCCCAATCAATTTCCTTATGGTTGTAGTCTTCCATGATCAGTAGCTTCGCCCTGCTCGCACGAGCCCTTCTGGCCACTTCTGCCAGTGTGTCAATCATCGCTCTTTTACTCTTATCATACTCTTGCCTTGGCCTCCTGCTGTTCTGTGGTGGGTTATACATCACTGCAATTACCACCTTGGGACCTCCAGACTGTAGCATCCCTACGATGTAATCCCCAGCCTCTCCTCTGTCTCCTCTCTCCAGCTAATCAAAATCCCATCGGTTTTTGATCAGCAGTGCCCCTCCTCCACCCCCCTCTGTTCCCTCTGTCTTTCCTCAGGATCTGGTATCCCATTGTAAAGATGACATCTGTTATTATACCTGTGAGCTTGGTTTCTGTGAGAGCTATTATGTCCAGTGATGCCTCTTTGACTCTTTCGTGCCACTCCTCCCACTTATTTGTTATTCCATCAGCATTGGTGTGCCATACCTTCAGTTTCCTCTCTAATACTGTGGTTTGGTGAGTCTGTGAGGGTGGGGGACCTGGCGGTGTACTGTGGGATTGTATATTGGAGTGTTGGGTGGGGGCTGTGATTGTGGGTTGTAGTTTGTGTTGGGATAGTATGCTTGGTTGTTGGGTGTTTGGGATGGTTCTGTGTGTGCTTGTTCTTGTTGCTCTGCCCTGCTCTGGTTGTCCTCTGTTGATTCTGTCCTTGTCTCTCCTCCTCGCTCCTTTCACCTTTGTGCCCTCTCCCTCAGCTGTTGTTCTGTTTTTGTTCTGTCACGGTCTAGGAACACCCTCCTGTATTCTTCCGTTTCCTTCAATCGTGTTTTCTCTTGGAGGATTCTGTCTGTTCTGTTTCTGTCCTGAGAATCATCATGAGCAGTCGTTTTCTTCCCTTTGAGTACCCCCCTATTCTCTGAAAATTTACAATCTCGGACATGTCTTCTTTGCCCATTTCTTTGAGTATGCTCTCAATCTCCTTTCTTTCTGCCTGCCATCTTTCAGTGTGTGTCCTTCCCTCTCTCTCCTTTAGCCCATGAATAAACACTGCCTTTGCCCTCTCCTCCTCCCATTGCCTTTCCCTCTGCAGCTCAGGTTCCTGTTTCTCCCTTTTTTTTTCCTGTCGCTCTTGGCATGATCGTTCCTGTGCATTTGCCCTATTCCCCTCTCCACCTGCTCTCAGCTGCTCACCTCTTTCGCTCCTTGGCCCTGCTTGGTAGGACAATACAGTTGTAGCATAAATTATATCTCCTTCCTTCCCGATGGGCCCCCTTGATGCTGTGTCTTTACTGGTCAATACCCCTGTAACCTGCTTCAGCCTGTTTACCTCATCTTCTAGGCCCCTTATCCTGGCTACTGCATCTTCAGCTTGTGACTCCCAATTCTTCTTCTCCTCCTCCAACCTCTTTTCCAGTTTCACAGAAAGCTCTCTCTCCATTTTTGCAGAAAGCTCTCCCAGTTTTTTCTCCCACTCTTGTTCCATCCTTTTGCACTGCTCTTCCATCCATTCTTCCTTACTAGAGCCATTCTCCTCTGGTCCCTGGATCCTGCGAGTCCCTACCACCATTTTTTTTGGGGGGGGAGTTAAAGAGGAAGGAGGTAGAAAGAGAGGGGATTAGGGACTAGAGAGAGAAGGGAAACAATAGAGATGGAGAGAGAAGGAGTATTTGGGGACTAGAGGGTGAAGGGAGGAAGGGTGGAGAAGAGAGATATGCAGAGGTGGGGAGAGAGAGAGAGAGGATTCGGGGACTAGAGAAGGGGGAGGGAAGGGTAGAGAAGAGAGATAAGAAGAGAGGGAGAGATAGGGGAGGGAGAGATGGGGAAGAGAGAGAGAGAGAGGGATGGGGAGAGGGAGAGAGACTTGGAGAGAGAGAGAGAGAGAATTTGGGGACTAGAGGGAGAAGGGGAAGGGAAGGGTGGAGGAGAGATATGCAGAGGTCGGGAAGAGAGAGAGAGAGAGGAAGTGAGGAGAGAGAGAGAGAGGGGAGAGAGGAGAGAGAGGATAGGACAGGAGAGGGGAGGGAAGGGAGAGAAGAGAGATAAGAAGAGAGGGAGAGATAGGGAGGGAGGGAGAGCTGGGGAGAGAGAGGGATGGGGAGAGGGAGAGAGATGGGAGAGGGAGAGCTGGGGAGAGAGAGAGAGAGAGAGAGAGATGGGGACACAGAGAGAGATAGGGAGAGAGAGAGAGAGGTGGGGAGAGAGAGAGAGGTGGGGAGAGAGAGGTGGGGAGACAGTGTGTGAGATAGTGTGAGGGTGTGAGAGGGAGAGATTGAATGTGAGAGTGTGTGAGTGCGAGAGTGAGAGTGTAAGAGAGTGTAAGGGGGGGGAGGGATGGGGAGGGAGGGATCTGGAGGCACACATCAACCAGATAACTGCTGCCGCAGTTATCTGGTTGATGTGTGCCTCCGGAGACGTGCTTGGCATTATACTCACCCCAAGGTCTTTCTATTTTGTCCTCCTAGCCTGTACTCTGTCAGCGGTCTTCTTTGCCCTTCTCCGATCTTCATGACTTTGCATTTGGTGGGATTGAATTCGAGAAGCCAGTTGCTAGACCAGATGTCAAGCTTGTCCATATCTGTTTGAAGTCCTGCTTGGTCCTCTTCTGATGTGATTCTCCTCATTAATTTCACATCATCTGCGAACAGAGACACTTCTGAGTCTATGCCGTCCGTCATGTCATTTACATATACCAAGAATAACAATGGACCTAGGACTGACCCCTGCGGTACACCGCTCGTCACAGGCACCCATTGTGATACCTCATCACACACCATGACCCGTTGTTGCCTCCCTGTGAGGTATTCCCTGATCCATTCCAGTGCCATTCCTGTTATACATGCTTGTTCTTCAACTTCTTTACTAATCTCATGTGAGGAACTGTGTCGAAGGCCTTCCTGCAGTCCAGGAAAATGCAATCAACCCACCCTTCTCTCTCTTTCCTTACCTCTGTTACTTTATCATAGAACTCTAGGAGGTTTGTTACACAGGATTTGCCTTCCCGGAATCCGTGCTGTCTGGTATTTATTATCCTGTTCAGCTCGAGGTGCTCCACCATTCTTTTCCTGATGATTTTCTCCAGGACTTTGCACACTATACACGTAAGTGACACCGGTCTATAGTTTAGTGCCTCTTTTCTGTCTCCTTTTTTAAAGATGGGGACTACGTTGGCCCTCTTCCATACCTCAGGTAGCTGCCCAGTTTCAAGGGATGTGTTGAATATTATGGTAAGTGGCACACTCAGTACCTCAGCTCCTTCCTGAAGAACCCACGGGGAGATACTGTCCGGACCCATCACCTTTGAGGTATCAAGGCCACTGAGTAACTGCTTCACCTCCTCCTCTAGCACTTGATACATCCCTTGTTGTTGATGCACCCCGTCCTGTCTACCCAGCTGCCTTTCTTCCTCCACTATGAATACTTCCTTAAACCTCAAGTTGAGCTCCTCACATACCTCTTCATCGTTACTTGTGAGTTCCCCATCTTCTCTCCTCAGCCTTATCACCTGGTCCTTGACTGTTGTCTTCCTTCTGATGTGACTGAACATCAGTTTCGGGTCGGACTTAACTTTCGATGCTATGTCGTTTTCGTACTGTTTCTGGGCCTCCCTCCGTACCTGTGCATACTCGTTTTTAGCTCTTCTACTAATCTCTTTGTTTACTTGGGTTCTTTGCCTTCTGTACCTTTTCCATTCTCTGACACTCTGAGTCTTTGCCTCCCTGCACCTTTGGGTAAACCAGGGGCTCTTTCTGGCCTTCCCGTTTAATCTTTTTCCTCTGCCTCCTTGCACTTTGCCCCTACGTATTCCATCATTTCATTTATTGTCTGTCCTTCCATTTCCCTTTCCCACTGAACCTCCTGCAGGAAATTCCTCATGCTCGTGTAGTTTCCTCTTTTAAAGTCTGGTTTGTCTCTTTCGGTACCGTTTTCCCTCTCCACATGTAGCTCTACAATGTACGTGTTAGTTACCATTTTGTCCTAGGCACATGTCGATTTGACACTAGCCTGTTGTATGTAGTGTGTGTGTGTGTGTGTGTGTGTGGAAACACTTGAAATGTTTCCGCCCCATCGGGAATAGACCCGGGCCCTCCGTGCGTGAAGCGAGAGCTTTACCACTAGGCCACCGGGGTATGTATGTGTGTGTATGTATGTGTGTGTATGTATGTGTGTGTATGTATGTGTGTATGTGTGTGTGTGTGTGTGTGTGTGTGTGTGTGTGTTGTTACTCATAGTAACACAGTATGCATATTACTCATAATGACACACAGTATGTATGTTACTCATATTCATGTACTTGATGTATATTATACTGGTTCACACGATGAATGTTCCTCATAGTCACAGGATGTATGTATATCAGTGCGGAAAATACGCAAATACAGTAAAGCAGCGAATCTATCTAATGATTAGTGGACGGAGAGTCGAGCCTTCACACCTCCTTGCGTTGGATGATCCACACGATTTAGCGCTTAACCTGGAGAATCTTGTCATGGATTCTTTGGGTAGCAGGAGATAAAGTCTATGAAGTAACTCATTCAGTAAGGTTGAAAACATCCAGGAAATGTCCCAAGTAGTGGAGGCAGGATCCATACGTAGCTTTAAGAAGAGATACGATAAAGCTCTTGGAGCAGGGAGAGAGTGGACCTTGTAGCGACTAGCGAAGAGGCGGGGGCCAGAAGCTATGAATTGACTCCTGGAACCACATATAGGTGAGTACACACACACACATAATTTGTATAAAATTTGCAGGATTTAAAAAAAATAGATAATCTCAGAACTACCTTCAGAAACCTGAAAACAAAAAATTAGGATTTTCTCTATATTACAAAGATGAAGCCCCTTCATGTAGCCCCATCATGCAGCCCCATCATGAAGCCCATCTAGTCAAGCAAGTACAAAACTTTGAAAAGATTCAAAGGCTTTCACTAAGACTGGTTCCTGAGTTGACGGGATTGAGTTATGTGAAAATTTAAAAAGAAAAAGAACCTTGCGACTTTCGAAGAGGACTAGTGTATGGAGAGGCATTGTTGTGTGAAGGATACCTCTTGGAGGAGAGCCAGTGACTGTGGGTGGTGTGTCCTGCCTGACGTCACCCCGCCGGAGGTCCAGTGGCTCTCAGCTTCCTCTTGGTTACTGCCACCTTCCTCAGACCACAGTCTACTTTGCCGTCGCCGGCCCCGCCACCACAGCCGCCGCCGCCTGCCTCTGCCACTGCTGCTTCTGCCACTGCTGCTGCTGCCGCTGCTGCTGCTGCTGAAGAAGAGCCACCACACAACTCAATGCTACAAATTTGATCTGGCAGTTAACAGAGTTGCCTCCATCACCAGTTCTACTGAATGACCCACAAGTTAGAACAACACATGAAATAAAGCAAATAATATTACTTGTCCCTCAGTATCCTATGAGGTCTCTGTGGAGGTCATTATATGATACTGATGTTCATTTATATAATTTTCTGAAAGTGTTTCTCCTGTACACAATAGTATTTTATCTTGAAAATATAATGCTCCTTCATACTGTTTTTAAAATTTAAAGAATAAAAAAAATCTGTATGGGTTGCTAACTTTAAAGAGCCCTACAATAATAAAAATATAATAATAATAATAATAATAATAATAATAATAATAATAATAATAATAATAATAATAATAATAATAATAATAAGAATAATAATAATAATAAAATAATAATAATAACAATAAATAATAATAATAATAATAATAATAATAATAATAATAATAATAATAATAATAATAATAATAATAATAATAAAATAACTGTCCTCACTTTACTGCCTTAATTTCCTTATAAGTTAATTCTTAACTTACAAATACTGTGTAATATACATTATACGCTGGGTTACTTTAAGGTGTGTCGGAGTTAGATTATATAAACCTATACAAACGTATATTTAATAACAAATAAGGAGAGAAAAACATCTTCAATATATCTGGCAACGGGTTGTTCAGCGTAATCAGGAAACGTTCAGATTTGTACGATTATTACTAGTGTGAGTGAGGCTTGCTACCGGACGAGGAAGTTGTGACAGAGGTGTGGTACAGAGGTGTGGTACAGAGTTGTGGTACAGTGGTGTGGTACAGAGTTGTGGTACAGTGGTGTGGTACAGAGTTGTGGTACAGTGGTGTGGTACAGATTTGGCAGGGTGTGGTACAGAGTTGTGGTACAGTTATAGTTGTGTAGTGGTGTGGACAGATTGTGACAGAGGTGTGGTACAGTGGTGTGGTACAGTGGTGTGGTACAGTGGTGTGGTACAGTGGTGTGGCACAGGGGTGTGGTACAGTGGTGTGGTACAGAGGTGTGGTACAGGGTGTGGTACAGAGTTGGTACAGAGGTGTGGTACAGTGTGTGGTACAGGGTGTGGTACAGAGGTGTGTACAGAGGTGTGGTACAGTGTGGTACGGGTGTGGTAAGGGTGTGGTACAGAGGTGTGGTACAGAGGTGTGGTACAGAGGTATGGTGCAGAGGTGTGGTACAGAGGTGTGGTACAGAGGTGTGGTACAGAGGTGTGGTACAGTGTGGTACAGAGGTGTGGTACAGTGGTGTGGTACAGAGGTGTGGTACAGAGGTGTGGTACAGAGGTGTGGTACAGATGTGTGGTACAGAGGTGTGGTACAGTGGTGGGTACAGAGGTGTGGTACAGAGGTGTGGTACAGAGGTGTGGTACAGATGTGTGGTACAGAGGTGTGGTACAGAGGTGTGGTACAGAGGTGGGGGGGACCCGCAGACAGGGGAACACAAACATCAACCACGTAACGTGGTCACCAGCACAGTAGCAGGAAGACACGTGAAGGTCACACTGAAACGCGTCAAGAAACTCAGCTTAATATCGACTAACAAGTTACATTATCAGCCATTCTGGTGTCAAACGGAAGTCACTTCCACGTTCTGAAGACTGGCAAAAATGCTGACCCGTTCATTTTTCTCCATAAACATATAAAACTAAATATAAATATTATACACATGTAATTACACTTCAGTATACACTTGTGTATTTTTATGTGAATTTATTAATAGTTCTTAGTCTTGCAATATATCAAACGCAAATTAGAAGGAAGAAAGTGTGAAATATTACTGTTAACTAAACTTTCACTGTGTAATATAATTTCTGATAGACTTCAAACTTTTAGTGTTGCAGAACTTTATTAAAATTAAACTCAATTTGAGCTGTGTGAATTGCGCTTTGCAAGTTTTATTAGATAAATTAGTTTCCGTATAATAACTAGTAAATACTTCTCGATAAATTAGACACATTTACAACACTTGGGTATCTTTAATGAGGAAACGTTTCGCCCACACAGTGGCTTCATCAGTCCAATACAAAGGAGAATAGTGAAGAACAGGACTGATGAAGTGGGTAACGCCAGAGGAACGTACTTCTTAACTGCACTTAACGTTACTATAGTCAAATTAGAGTCTTCACAGAACCTTTTTTTGGGGGTAACCCAACTGAGGATCCACCAGGAGGCCCTGCTAGAGAACCTGTCAGGGGAGCTCGGTAAGGGAACCCCGGCAAGGAAACCTGACAAAGGGGCCCTGCTAGGACTTGGCAGATGACCCTGCCAGGACTAGCCAGGCGACCCTGCTAGGTGGCCCTCCTAGACGGCCCTGCTAGGTAGACCTGCTGGCTGGACCTGCTAGGTGGAGCTGCAAGAAGGCCCCGTAACGGTCAGTTCAGGAAGATAGAATTTATTAAAGTTGTTGACCATGACACTGACCCTGCCCCTTAGTTATGTATTCCCATGTATGTACACACAGCTGTGTACCCACATATGTACACACAGCTGTGGGCCCACGATGTACACATCACTGTGTATCCATATATATGTGTACCCACCAGTATGTAGCCATGAGTGTAAACAAAGCGATTCAATGTCACAGAGTCTTTCAGCAAACTTATCCTTGTCAGGGAACACAGCGTGTCTACCTACGGCGTAACTCCATGAATCATGGAACAGGCGAGGCTCGAACTCATGGCAAGCGAGTCTCAAAACTCATACAGTGCTTGAAGAATGCGTGTTATTCAAATTATATCCGAGGAAGGACACGGAATCAAGAACCTTTCAACAGCTCAGAGAGATCCAGTTCAAGAAATAATAGTCTTAATAGACTGGATGAACGTGCTGGAAGGTCAGCCAGGTCAGAAAGTGTAAGCCGGGTCAGAAAATATAAACCAGCTCAGCCAGGTAAAACCGACTAACTTTATGAACTTTCTTGTGGTGTTAGCCAGGTGTAAGTCGCCCAACATTCTCAACATCTCTCAAGTACCCGGGTCAACGAGGTCTAACCAGATTCATAATGTCTGTTTAAAACACTCCGAACTGCGTTTCTTAACAAACAATTACATGTTCAAGAAAAACAAACTTATATATACGGTTAGACATCATGGATGACGTCTGACAAAATATTTTTGCCAACGCACTTTCATTGACGAACTCAAGACACACTACTATAGTTTACCACCCTATATCAACATTCAACACTCCCTCTACGCACCCCCACCACACACATAATCTACTTCCGACGCACACTTTGCGTCACCACCAACAATTACACTACTATATGCACACACATCAAACAGGCGAGTACGTACGTACACGACACACTGGAAGCCCGTTCACAGGGACTGTGGAATGATATATATATATATATATATATATATATATATATATATATATATATATATATAGAGATGTTTAGAGATGACTTTATGCACATCGGACATGGTCCATAGTACTCTCCATCTGTGCCCTTTAAGCATACGAACTTTGACTCTTAAGGACATGACGAAAAGGTGCATGACTTTTGCCGAAATTTAAATCTAACTCAGACTGCTGAAGCATTTAATAAACATGCAAATAGGGTTCATTTTCTGTCATGCATGTGAAGAGTGCTTTTGGACAAGGAGCCTCCAGACCTGGACCCAATGAAATTTGGATGGGAGAAGGACGGAAGAGTTTGCAGACTAATGTTTCTTTACCTCTGGATGTTCAGGTTGCACCGCCAGAGATCCTAAAGTTGCTCTGTTGCAGCTGAAACACTAAACAACTTTATATCTTAGACGTGAGTGAACAGCTGTTCAACTTTGTCGCTCTGTTTTACAAATGTGAAGTATCTCACATTGTTCATATATATGACAAAGGACAATCTGGATGATGATTTAGAAGCTCATGATAATGATAATGAAGATGATGACGTTATGGAGGATTTAGATCATTAGAGTCTTAGTTACTAGTATAGTGTTAGAGGAAAGATTTAATGAAATGGTGACAATATAAAGCCTATAACTTGTAGTTTGTCCCTGGTTTTGTTCTCATGATATTGTTGTGTCATTAGCAAAGGTAGAATCATTATCCGTACTATTATAGGTAAAAGTTAATAGGCAATGATTATCAAAAGTGTAATGAATAATCAACTGTGTGTCACTATACTGCCTTGTTTACAAATAAATAAAGTTTATTATTGATCATACTGCATTATCCATTGAGTGGCATCTCTAAGTGGCATCTCTAAGTGGCATCTCTAAGTACACAGTAAAATGTTTGGGTAATGATCTCTGAATCCGACTCATAAAACAATGTTGAAAAGCCAGTCTCTTGATGCTAGTGTCCAATACTTTAAGGTAACAACATCAACCATCTTCAACATCTGAGTTTTAAGGAAACATCGTACCAGCAACTCTAACAGAATGAAAGTGTAAGAGGAGAGAAACTTTCCTTGCCTAAGAAACATAGTGCCAATATTCAGGTTGGTCTGTATGTCTTCTAGTATTCATGTATGATCAAGGCCGCCCCAGCAGCTATCTTGGATTTCTCAAGTTCCTCAAGGCTAAGAGAGGGACACCCACTGGATTGTCAGTCTGAATATCACCCATAAACACTACGCACCACCAACAAACACTACTCACCACCAACAAACACCGCACACAGCCACCAACACTACTCACCACCAACGAACACTACGCAGTACGCACCACCAACAAACACTACGCACCACCAACAAACACCACGCACCACCAACAAACACTACGCATCACTAACAAACACCATCACAGGAAGCTCTCATGGGATCAACTCATCAGTCAGTCAAGTGACTGAAAATACTACTCAATCATCCCGTTTTTTATGGGTTCGTTTAAGGGAGTAAATAGTATGGTTGGCGAAGGACACTGGGAAGGTTAGACATAAACATCATATGGGAGGTTCACTCCGTCTTCCTGTCGCAATCCTTCAGTTAACATCGTCTTAATACACAGGATGATGATATAAAACTACATTTATGAGAGGTAAACAACTATTATTATTGCTCCATGTAAGATGACAATCAATCCTCCAAGCTGAAAAGAGAATATGATTATTATTGAGCCACTTCACCAATTTTATAGACAAAAATTGTCATAATGGGTTCTGATACAATAACCTGAAATAGCTTCTAATCGGTTTTAAACTTCCAACACTCGTATACTCTACCAAGAGGAAGGTTCTGATTGTTAATGGTTTGTTTAGGGGCCAATTTGCCAAGCTTACTGGGCAAATAAAAGCAGGTTTTTTTCGTGGGATAACTTGAGAATACGTCCTTATCAACTTCTAACTTTTAATGCAAGTGTTTCTTACCTAAACAAAGTCGATTTTACTCTTTTGTGTCGCCAATTTCCTGTTTTTTGCTGTCGCCAATTTCCTGTTTTTTTTTAAACGTAAATGCATGTCTAACTGATGCAAAATAGGAGTAAAATCCAATCTAAAACTCAATGACAAATGCCATACGTAGTTTCGTTCGATCTCATATTTTAACAGTTTGATCGGGTTGACTTCCAGCTCTTGAGCCTCTTGAGAGTGCCGATCTACAGCTTATGTGCCTCTTATTAGTGCCGATACACAGCTCCTAAACCTTTTTGGGAGGGTTGAGCTATAGCTCGTAAATCTCCTAGAACTGAGTTGCATCTCCTCTGACTTTTGGGAACATCTTAGAAGAAGCTAAGATCCGTCCTTAAACATTATCAAGTCACAGCTAAGAGAAAAGGAGAGTAAACTAAAAGCCAGAACATGTGATGAGGAGCAAAGACAGCCGAGGTAAATGATGCGAGGAGACAGGTAAGGTCAGGTCAGGTGAAGAGACAGCCGAGGTTAGTGATGCGAGGAGACAGGCCAGGTCAAGCCAGATCACAAGTGTTTTGAAAATTAACGCATTTGACAATGTACCGAAACTAAACCAAACTTAGACTAAAAATCATGTTAAGAATGTTGTGTCAAAGACCCGAGTGTTTATAATCATCTAAGACAAACCGAAACGTAGAAGTTTGTGAGTTACTTGTAACCTGTTACAGGTAATGTGTCTTTTATTTTGCACAACCATACCATGCTTATGAAATGTAATAACACTAAATTTGTCTTAAAGGAATATTTTGCTGTATAAACACGACTTCTCTGTAATGGTGCACAATCTTCCCACTCTTAAGCAACATCCTGTTCTAGTGAGGATGGAAGCAGGGACAGTGGATGCAGCAGATGTTACAAGAGGATTTGGTGGGGGGTAAAGCAGGAACCGTAGATATGACAGGTGTTCTCAGGATGCTCAGACTGAGACGGTACAACAGGAAGCTGGACGCCCTTGTCCTTGTGGTGATCGGACCTGCCTCGTGTGATGCTGTTCCGGCTTCCTAGTCTACCACTCCACCCACAATTCCGGTTTCCAGACCAAGCAGTATCCACACACAACTCGAAGCCCTTCCATGCAGTGATCCACACAATCTCAGTCATGCGTTCCGGCTTCCAGCTACCACATTCCACCACAATTCCGGTTTCCAGACCAAGCAGTATCCACACACAATTCCAAGCTCCAACACCAGCAGTGTCCACACACAATTCTCCCAGTCATGGTTGACCGTCTTGCCGTACTCACTATTCCCATATTATTGTCATTATTCTCAGACTCTTCTCAATATCCTGAAGCTTTTCTTTCTATCATTCCTATGTCTCTATGTTCCTATTAATAATCGTATATACATATATTTTTTTAAAATATTGGCCGTCTCCCAAATAAGGAAACACATTCACCGTAATTCATTCAATACCTGTACAGTTTGCCAGATGTGTGAATACACACACACACACAGAGCTTTAAATGCTGCATGGATCGGGTCACAGCTCCTGGCCCCGTGTGTGTTTGTATAATTATACGTATCACTATAGTTTGTTAGTTATCCCCAAAGGAGGAATTCTTATTATTTTATTTCTTCTATCAACTTTTCGATATTCTATCGCACATAACTGAGAAATGCCTCATCAAATTGGATTCAAATTATTAACTTTTGTGTACAGTAACGAGGACCAAATTCTAAAACAATTTGCACGCGCAGTTGTCCTAAGACCAAAATTAATGAACCTAATTTGTGTGTAAAGTTGTGTGAAATTTTGTTCCTGTCAAAATATATGAGTCTATATCTTCTGAGTGGCTAAAATATTTAATGGCTAGATAATAGTTTCCTGTGGGGTACCAGCAGGGTGGTAGTCTCCTCTGAGGTACCAACCAAGATGAATCAGGGTGAGCCAGGGTGGTAGTCTCCTGTGAGGTAAAAGCCAGGGTGGTAGTCTCCTGTGAGGTACCAGCCAGGGTGGTAGTCTCCTCTGAGGTACCAGCCAGGATTGTAGTCTCCTTTGAGGTACCAGCCAGTGTGGTAGTCTCCTCTGAGGTACCAGCCAGAGTGGTAGTCTCCTTTGAGGTACCAGCCAGTGTGGTAGTCTCCTCTGAGGTACCAGCCAGAGTGGTAGTCTCCTCTGAGGTACCAGCCAGAGTGGTAGTCTCTTCTGAGGTACTAACCAAGATGAATCAGGGTGAGCCAGGGTGGTAGTCTCCTGTGAGGTAAAAGCCAGGGTGGTAGTCTCCTTGAGGTACCAGCCAGAGTGGTAGTCTCCTCTGAGGTACCAGCCAGAGTGGTAGTCTCCTCTGAGGTACCAGCCAGTGTGGTAGTCTCCTCTGAGGTACCAGCCAGAGTGGTAGTCTCCTCTGAGGTACCAGCCAGAGTGGTAGTCTCCTCTGAGGTACCAGCCAGGGAGGTAGTCTCCTCCCGAGGTACCAGCCAAGTGGTAGTCTCCTTGAGGTCAGCCAGTGTGGTAGTCTTCCTCTGAGGTACCAGCCAGTGTGGTAGTCTCCTCGAGGTACCAGCCAGTGTAGTAGTCTCCTTGAGGTACCAGCCAGAGTGGAGTCCCTCGAGGGTACCAGCCAGAGTGGTAGTCTCCCTTTGCGGTACCAGCCAGTGGGTAGTCTCCTCTGAGGTACCAGCCAGAGTGGTAGTCTCCTCTGAGGTACCAGCCAGAGTGGTAGTCTCCTCTGAGGTACCAACCAGGGAGGTAGTCTCCCTCATCTGGTATGCGACCTTCAACTCAACATCGAACTCTGTGTCTTCCGTCTGTGATATAACCATTCACCCTCCATAACATCACCAAAGGAGAAGATCACTAGAGGAGAGGATAAAATCACTAGAGGAGAAGATAAGATCACTAGAAGAGAGGATAAGATCACTAGAGGAAAGGATAAGATCACTAGAGGAGAGGATAAGGTCACTAGAGGAGAGGATAAGATCACTAGAGGAGAGGATAAGATCACTAGAGGAGAGGATAAGGTCACTAGAGGACAGGATAAGATCACTAGAGGAGAAGATAAGATCACTAGAAGAGAGAAGATCACTAGAGGAGAGGAGAAGATCACTAGAGGAGAGGATAAGATCACTAGAGGAAAGGATAAGATCACTAGAGGAGAGGATAAAATCACTAGAGGAGAAGATAAGATCACTAGAGGAGAGGATAAGATCACTAGAGGAGAAGATAAGATCACTAGAAGAGAGAAGGTCACTAGAGGAAAGGATAAGATCACTAGAGGAGAAGATAAGATCACTAGAAGAGAGGATAAGATCACTAGAGAAGAGGATAAGATCACTAGAGGAGAAGATAAGATCACTAGAGGAGAGGATAAGATCACTAGAGGAGAAGATAAGATCACTAGAAGAGAGGATAAGATCACTAGAGGAAAGGATAAGATCACTAGAGGAAAGGATAAGATCACTAGAGGAGAGGATAAGATCACTAGAGGAGAGGATAAGATCACTAGAGGAGAGGATAAGATCACTAGAAGAGAGGATAAGATCACTAGAGAAGAGGATACGATCACTAGAGGAAAGGATAAGATCACTAGAGCAGAGAATAAGAATCACATAGCTAATAAATATTTATACAATAAGGAAGTGGATATTTCGTTTATACTGCAACTGACACATCACATGCAACGAGACCTGACAACGAGACCTGACAACGAGACCTGACAACGAGACCTGACAACGAGACCTGACAACGAGACCTGGAAACACCAGAACTTCCAGATATCAAAAATGTTTATTACTTTTACTAGTAATATTGTATTTTCCGTTATTATTTTCATTATTATGGGAAAGCACTAACTCCGTAAGAGTCTTTTAGTACCTAAGGAAATGGAAAGGTGTGACATAATGTGATTTGATCCAAGGAAGGGAGGGTAGCTCGAATACCTTGAATGAAGAGCTCTTCGCCAGGTTCAAATCACCCTTCTCTCTTCCTTATCGTCCCTGAAGAGACAAAATAGCAGGAAAATGACCGGAATAATTCCAACCTTCAAGGCGGTGGACAGAAAGCGTCCCATGCAAGGTGATGGAGCAGATACCAAGAGACCAGTGGAACACCTTGAGAGTACCACACTGACGGAGAACAGGTACCCAAAAAAAAAAAAATGGGATGGCAGGAGAAGAAAAATACTCTAATGGCTTCTAGGAGAAATCTTAAGATTTTATTCAAAGGAGCTATTTTTACACACACACACACACACACACACACACACACACACACACACTCAGAAGTGTCTCTTTTCGCAGATGATGTGAAATTAATGAGGAGAATCACATCGGATGAAGACCAAGCAGGACTTCAAAGACACCTGGACAAGCTTGACATCTGGTCTAGCAACTGGCTTCTCGAATTTAACCCCACCAAATGCAAAGTCATGAAGATCGGAGAAGGGCAAAGAAGACCGCTGACAGAGTACAGGCTAGGTGGACAAAGGCTACAAACCTCATCAAAGGAGAAAGACCTTGGGGTGAGTATAACACCAAGCACGTCTCCGGAAGCACACATCAACCAGATAACCGCGGCAGCATATGGCGACTGGCAAACCTAAGATTAGCGTTCCGTTACCTTAACAAGGAATCGTTCAAGACACTGTATACCGTATACGTCAGGCCCATACTAGAGTATGCAGCACCAGTCTGGAACCCACACCTGGTCAAGCACGTCAAGAAATTAGAGAAAGTGCAAAGGTTTGCGACAAGGCTAGTTCCACAACTCAGGGGACTGCCTTATGAAGAAAGGTTGAGGGAAATAGGACTAACAACACTGGAGGACAGAAGGGTTAGAGGAGACATGATAACGACATACAAAATACTGCGGGGAATCGACAAGGTAGATAGTGACAGGATGTTCCAGAGAGGAAACACAGAAACAAGGGGACACAACTGGAAGCTGAAGACTCAGATGAGTCAGAGGGATGTTAGGAAGCAATTCTTCAGCCATAGAGTAGTTAGGAAGTGGAATAGTTTAGCGAACGATATAGTGGAGGCGGGAACCATACATAGTTTTAAGACAAGGTATGATAAAGCTCACGGAGCAGGGAGAGCAGAGACCCAGTAGCGGACAGTGCAGAGGCGGGGCCAGGAGCTGAGTCTCGACCCCTGCAACCACAATTAGGTGAGTACAATTAGGTGAGTACAGTGATGTTATTGATTAAATACCACTTGTCCATGGTTACAATAATATATATACTGACGGCTCTAGTTTATCTATTGTCCGCTTATTCACTACACCTTTGCTCAAAACTTCAACTGCCTAATGGTTCCATTTGCATCAGGATGTATGGTCACTATTTTTCCAAGAGGCCACTGAGACCTTGGACCATTATTGTCAATAATCACTATGTCACCAGCTCCATAGAAGTGTTTTCTCAGTGAGGTGAGATAGTCTCGCCAAATTTTCTCCCGGCCTTCAATCACTTCTATGGTGCTGGTGTTCGTGAAAATCATACGTCCTTAAGACGTGGTGACATAGTGATTATTGACAGTGATGGTTCAAGGTCTCAATGGCCTATTGGAAAAATAGTGATCATACATCCTGATGCAAATGCAGCCATTAGGACAGTTGAAGTTTTGAGCAAAGGTGTAGTGAATGAGCAGACAATAGATAAACTAGTGCCGTTAGAATTACACAGAGTTGAAAACAAACTTAGTGATTCTCCAGAAACCCCACAGACTAAAGTTGTAAAGAAAAGACAGTCAGCAGTGGTGGCGAGTGAGAAAATCAAAATGATTTTATGAGATAAATAGTTCACCTATATCGATTGCAATATGTTGTTTCATGCAGGAAAGTGTACTTATCTAACCAGTTTTCCACAAATTTGTTTTATCTGGTTCGAAGGACCAAATTTGTGGAGATCTGGTTAGATAAGTACACATTCCTGCATGAAACAACATATAGCAATTATTACTTATCTGTAACAGCACAATGTCCAGCAGTTTCCCCCCTGGCCATCCCTTCGGGGTGCCGTTCCAGGTCCACTGGGACTGTAGATTAATGATTGTGTTAGATACCAATTTTCCCCAAAGGAGTGTATATCTCAGCATTTCAGTCCTTATCTGAAATGCTTAGTGGTACTCACTTGGTGTAGGCATAAAGCCCATGTATAATGACCTGGAATAAGACAGCCCTAATCACCTTGTGAGTTTAAGACTTACCTTGCTTGTGTAACGTGAGCTTATGGCGTTGACAGTGCCATTAAGGCTGATATCGGTGACTTGACTGAAGGCTTGAGTGTCTTGACACTCGGGGAATGTTGCACTGTTCGCCACTACATCAGGAATGTTCGTTGAAATCCCTCGCAATACCGGTTACACTTCACCTTTCAGTACCATCATTTGTTCATAGTTTCGTGGTATTATCCACAGCAGGGAGAACACGGAGATGCAATAACACTATGTGATTAGTTCTACTACGAATTTCCTGACTCATGTAAGGGAACTTGTCTAACTTTCCTATTTCCTAAGATTGTCAGAATAAACAAGAGTCAAAACACACTGGTCACTACTGTCCCTTTGTCTTTTAATGATAGGGAGGCAACGCCCTCATGACACACGTCTTGTCTGTTTCTTGAAGTAATCTGAGGTGACCCTCCCTCGTCGCCCTCCTCATTGTTCCCACAAAGGATATGCTGAACTCAGCTTTATTTCTCTTCCTAGCTACACATTGCAACAGTATTCAATACAAGAAGGTAGATTTCTTGTTATCTAGCTATAGACTACAATTCCTAATAGTCCCAACTTGTAGATGAAGTGGGCGCAGGGTTTCCCTTAATTTTCTGCTAAGGGGAAAGGAGTAATTACTCTGATTGTGTAGTTGCAACAAGAACTCTAGCAAGGAAGGAAAGCATGCCTCGTGACCCTACGGTACAAACATGTGGTCCTCATAAAGCTGTTTGTGAGGATGGAAGAGTCCACTAGCCCCTTCCAGGAGGGCTAAGTCCCTCAGAGGGCTGAGGGGGGCTGAGAGATACCCCCTTTACTGGAGAATTTTCTCCATAATAAGAAATAGTGTGAAGGATAGCAAGAAATCCAGCAGACATCTGCAGTTGATTTTAAATATATGATCAGTGCAGTAGTGAAAACTTGAAATAATCTAAGAGTAAACCTGGACCATGAAGCTGTGGCATGATACCCGCACCTTGAAAAATATTTATGTAAGATAGAAAAGGCTCAAGCACATGCAGTAGATAAAAAAAATTCTCCTGCCACAGGTTTTAATTACATGATGGCCCGTTCTGTGATGCCTTTGGCCACTTGTCCAAGGCTATGTGAGTTCACCTCGCCCAATAAACTACCTAATCTCACATCTATAAGACCACTAACATAAGCTCCATTCCTGTAAAAGTACAAATTGAAAGAAAAGCAAGTAACCATACTATGACGTCACGAAGGACACTATGACGTCACGAAGGACACCAACAACATACACAGAGTAAACTGGTTCTACCAGTCCTGGCTACGACTCCCCTGGGAGGGGAATAGAGATGGATGGGAGTGGAGATGGGGAAGGAGGAGGAGAATGAGGGGGAAGAGGAAGGGGTCATGCTTCCTCCACCAAATCCAACTTCCTTCGACCGTAACTAACACCGGAAGTGAAGTAGTCATTGTGACACAGATGGTTACTACTGCCTGGATGTGTGTGGTGGCAGATGGTTATATTACCTGGATATGTGGTGACACAGATAGTAACTACTGACAGTGTGTGTGGTGACACAGATGGTAACTACTGACAGTGTGTGGTGACACAGATGGTAACTACTGACAGTGTGTGTGGTGACACAGATGGTTACTACTGACAGTGTGTGGTGACACAGATGGTTACTACTGACAGTGTGTGGTGACACAGATGGTTACTACTGACAGTGTGTGGTGACACAGATGGTTACTACTGACAGTGTGTGGTGATCATACATAATTCAGTTTCCATCCTCCAAGTTGACTCGTTTTCTCTACTCTTTACAGGCAAAGGAATCAGCGAGATAAATAGATAGATAGATACATGAGAGAGAGAGAGAGAGGAGAGAGAGAGAGAGAGAGAGAGAGAGAGAGAGAGAGAAGAGGGAAATTCACCAATTTGTACTTGCCTGTTTGTGGTTCCAAGGGTCTAGTCTCAGCTCCTGGCTCTACCTGCCACTTCCTGGATTTACTCCCACTTAGTCTTCGTCTTGTGGGTCCTGGTATAACTAGTTATATTCTTAATCTTTTGTAAGGGTTCTATCTCCACTGCTTCATCGCCCAGGGTCATTACACTATCTGACGACTTTTAGGTGCAAGAAATACTTCCTAACATCCCTGTGGCACATTTGTCTCTTTACTTCCAACTGCGCCGTCATGTATCTGTTTCCTGCCTCTCCAGCATTCTATTCCTTTTCGCCCAGTCACATGCTCTGAGTATTTTATATGTCTTTATCATATCTCCTTTAGTTTTCTATTTTCTAATGTCATCAAGTTCACTTCATTTAGCCTCTTATCATAGCTCATTTCCTCTAGATTTGGGACTAGTCTTGTTGCATAACACTCCAATTTCAAAATATTTTTTATTTTGTGAGGGCTCCATGCTGGTGGTGAATACTTCAAGAAGGACGTGATGTAAATAGTATACAGGACCGTAATAACTCTTTATTGATATTCCTGAAAGCTGCTCTTAGATTTGCCGAATGAGCATTCGCTGCAGACTTTAGTCAGTTGGTGTGAGTCTGTCGATATGTTCAGAGCTGTGCTCCTTCCTAGGTCTTTCTCCTTGAGTGAAGTTTGTAATTTTGTTCCCCTCGAGTTTATACTCAGTTTTCGGTGTTCATTCCCCCATTCTCAATTTCCTTAATCTTGCATTTCCTGGGGTTGATTTCCAGTAACCACTTGGTAGATCACTCCTGCAGTTTGTCCAAGCCATTTCTTGCCTGTCCTTGTACTCTTCGGTTTTCATTCTCATTAATTTTACATCTACAAACAGCAGATGTCATCACATACTAGAAATAGTACTGGTCCTAATATCGAACCTTGCAAAACCCCACTTGTTACACTGTCCCAGTCTGATATGTCTTCTCAGACAATCGCTCTTTGTTTCTTTCCCATAATATACTCTTTTTCTTCTACTGTAGCGCATTAACTGTTATTCCTGCCTATACCTTAGGTTTTGTTCCTCTCTCTTGTGAGGTACGTTGTCAAATGCTTCTCCTGCCTCACCTCTGTTACTTTCTCATGGAACTCCATCAGGTTGTCAGACAAGATTTGCCACCACTAAACCTGTGCTTGAAATGTTCATGAAACGTTTTATGATTCTCCCTCTGATTACCTTCTCCATTACATTACATGGTATACATATTAATATTACTGGTCTGCAGTTTAACTCTACCTGTCCGACTTCTTTCTTAAATATAGGAACTAAATTCAACTATATTCATTGGCAAATGTCCCGTATCTACTGACTTGAAGATTTTAGCTTATGGTTCAGTGTTTCTGTTCCTTTATTAGAATCCATGATGACACCTTGTCAGGTACCATTATCTTTGATGTATCCAGCTCACTCAAAAGATTTTTAACATCTTTCCCTGTTGTATGTATGATGTCCAGTACCCACTAGTGCACCACTTTTTTATGACTGGTGATCCCTTGTTTCCACTAAAAAATCTCTTTAAATCGATTGCTCAATTCCTCACAGACTTCTCTGTTTCTTCTGAGCTCTCCTCCTTGAGCTCTCCTCCTTGATTGCTGCTACTACTTTGGGTTTCCCATCTTCATTATTCCAAATAAATAATGATTCATTTTTGCTTAACCCTCTCATCTTTTCAGAACTCCACTGGTTTCTAGTTAGCAATGTGGTGTGTATGTATGTTGTGTGTGTGTGTGTGTGTGTGTGTGTGTGTGTGTGTGTGTGTGTGTGTGTGTGTGTGTGTGTATATATGTGTGTGTGTGTGTGTGTGTGTGTGTGTGTGTGTGTGTGTATGTATATGTGTGTGTGTGTGTGTACTCATTTAGTTGTGGTTGCAGGAGTCGAGTCATAGCTCCTGGCCCCGCCTCTTCACTGACCTCTACTGGGTCACTCTCCCTGCGCCATGAGCTTTATCATACCTCTTCTTAAAGCTATGAATGGATCCTGCCTCCACTACATCGCTTCCCAAACTATTCCACTTCCCGACCACTCTATGACTGAAGAAATACTTCCTAACATCCATGTGATTCATCTGAGTCTTCAACTACCAACTGTGTCCCCTTGTTGCTGTGTCCCATCTCTGGAAAATTCTGTCTCTGTCCACCTTGTCAATTCCTCTCAGTATTTTATATGTCGTTATCATGTCCCCCCTATCTCTCCTGTCCTCCAGTGTCGTCAAGTCGATTTCCCTTAACCTCTCCTCGTAGACCATACCCCTTAGTTCCGTTGCAAACCTTTGCACATTCTCTAGTTTCTTTACGTGCTTGCCTAGGTGTGGGTTCCAAACTGGTGCTGCATACTCCAATATGGGCCTAACGCACACAGTGTACAGGGTCCTGAACGATTCCTTATTAAGATGTCGGAATGCTGTTCTTAGGTTTCCTAGGCGCCCGTATGCTGCAGCAGTTATTTGGTTGATGTGCGCCTCAGGAGATGTGCTCGGTGTTATACTCACCCCAAGATCTTTTTCCTTGATTGAGGTTTGTAGTAGCTGTCATCCTAGACTGTACTCCGTCTGCGGTCTTCTTTGCCTTTCCCCAATCTTCATGACTTTGCACTTGGTGGGATTGAACTCCAGGAGCCAATTGCTGGACCAGGCTTGCAGCTTGTCCAGATCCCTTTGTAGTTCTGCCTAGTCCTCGTCCGATTGAATTCTTATCATCATCTTCACATCATCTGCAAACAGGGACACTTCGGAGTCTATTCCTTTCGTCATGTCGTTCACAAATACCAGAAGCAGCACCGGTCCTAGGACTGACCCCTGTGGAACCCCACTCGTCACCGGCGCCCACTCTGACACCTCGCCACCTACCATGACTCGCTGCTGTCTTCCTGACAGGTATTCCCTGATCCATTGGAGTGCCTTCCCTGTTATCCCTGCCTGGTCCTCCAGCTTTTGCACTAATTTCTTGTTTGGAACTGTGTTAAACGCCATCTTACAGTCCAAGAAAATGCAATCTACCCTCCCCTCTCTCTCTTGTCTTACTGCTGTCACCCTGTAATAGAACTCCAGTAGGTTTGTGACTCAGGATTTCCCGTCCCTGAAACCGTGTTGGCCGTCGTTGATAAGCTCATTCCTTTCTAGGTGTTCCAGCACTCTTCTCCTGATAATCTTCTCCGTGACTTTGCATACTATACATGTCAGTGACACTGGTCTCTAGTTTAGTGCTTCATGTCTGTCTCCTTTTTTTAAAAATTGGGACTACATTTGCTGTCTTCCATACCTCAGGTAATCTCCCTGTTTCGGTAGATGTGTTGAATATTGTTGTTAGGAGTACACATAGCGCCTCTGCTCCCTCTCTCAGGACCCATTGAGAGATGTTGTCCGTCCCCATCGCTTTTGAGGTATTTAGCTCACTCAGTGGCCTCTTCACTTCTTCCTCGGTTGCATGTATTGTGTCCAACACTTGGTGGTGTCTCCACCTTTCCGTCTTTCTGGAGTCCCTTCTGTCTCTTTGGTGAACACTTCTTTGAATCTCATGTTGAGTTCCTCACACACTTTGCGGTCGTTTCTTGTGATCTCTTCTCCTTCCTTTCCTTAGCCTGATCACCTGGTCCTTGACTGTTGTGTTCCTCCTGATGTGGCTGTACAACAGCTTTGGGGTTTGGGTCAGATTTGGCTTTCGCTGCTATGTCATTTTCATATTGTCGTTGGGCCTCCATTCTTACCTGTGCATATTAATTTATAGCTCTTCGACTTCTCTCCTTATTCTCCTGGGTCCTTTGCCTTCTATACTTCTTCCATTCCCTGGCACACTTGGTTTTGGCCTCCCTGCATCTTTGGGTGAACCACGGGCTCATCCTGGCTTTTTTATTATTTCTATTACCCTTGGGTACAAACCTCTCCTCATCTTCCTTGCATATTGTTGTCACACATTCCATCATCTCTGTCCCACTGAACCCCGTTCAGGAAGTTCTTTATGCCCACGTAGTCCCCTTTCTTGTAGTTTGGCTTCATTTGACAAGCCCTTCTTGCTTCCCTCTCCACTTGTAACTCTACTGTGTATTAGAAGCTTAAATCCACATGATCACTGGCCCCAAGGGGTCTTTCGTATTTGATGACCTCAATATCTGCACTACTCAAGGTGAATATTAGGTCCAGTCTCGCTGGTTCATCCTCTCCTCTCTCTCTGGTAGTGTCCCTTACGTGTTGGTACATGAAGTTTTCCAGTACCACCTCCATCATCTTAGCCCTCCACGTTTCTTGGCCCCCATGTGGCTCCAAGTTGAAGTCACCCATGATCAGTAGCTTCGCCCAGCTCGCATGAACCCTTCTGGCCACTTCAGCCAGTGTGTCAACCATCGCTCTATTACTCTCATCCTACTCTTGCCTTGGCCTCCTGCTGTTCTATGGTGGGTTATACATCACTGCAATTACCCCCTTCGGACCTCCAGACTGAAGCGTTCCTACTATGTAATCTCTTGCTTCTCCTCTGTCTCCTCTCTCCAGCTCATCAAAATTCCATCGGTTTTTGATCAGCAGTGCCACTCCTCCACCCCCTCAGTTCCCTCTGTCTTTCCTCAGGATTCAGGATCTGATATCCCGGTTGAAAGATGGCATCTGTTATCATACCTGTGAGCTTGGTTTCTGTGAGAGCTATGATGTTCGGTGATGCCTCTTTGATTCTTTCGTGCCACTCTTCCCACTTATTTGTTATTTCGTAAGCGTTGGTGTACCATACCTTCAGTTTCCTCTCCAACACTGTGTTTTGGGGGTCTGTGTGGGTGGGGGACCTGGCAGTGTACTGCGGGATTCTATAGCAGAGTGTTGGGTGGGGGATTGTGGTTTATGTTGGGATAGCGTGATTGGTTGTGGGGTTCTGGGGATTGTTCTGTGTGTGCTTGATGTTGTTGCTCTGCCCTGATCTGGTTGTCCTCTGTTAATTCTGTCCTTGTCTCTCCTCCTAGCTACTTTCGCTTTTGTGTCCTCTCCCACAGCTGCTGTCGTTCTGTTTTTGTTTTGTCTCGGTCTAGGAACACCCTATTGTATTCTGCAGATTCCTTCAACCGTGTGTGTGTGTCCTCTCAAGTTGTGCTCACCTAGTTGTGGTTGAAGTGGTCGAATCACAGTTCCTGGCCCGCTTCTTCACTGCCACTACTAGGTCACTCTCCCTGCTCCATGAGCTTTATCATACCTCTTCTTAAAGCTATGTATGGATCCTGTCTTCACTGCATCACTTTCCAGACTATTCCACTTTCTGACAACTCTGTGACTGAAGAAATACTTCCTAACATTCCTGTGACTCATCTGAGTTACAGGGATATGTTTGTGTGTGTGTGTGTGTGTGTGTGTGTGTGTGTGTGTGTGTGTGTGTGTGTGTGTGTGAACTACACAGGAAGAGACCACTGTAATGTAAGAAGCAGTCTTGATGTTCCCCAGTAGTGTGCGGTGTTGGGTATGGTGTATTGTGTTCCCTACTGAGAGGTCCACGAACCTTAATCTACACTTGCCTAAGCATTTATCCAGGAACTAGTGAAAGCAGAATCTGTTTCTTTGAAAGTAATTACACAAACACACAGACAGAGCTAATTGTATCCCCAGTTATCTTAGTATCACATCCCTTTTCTCTTTAACCAAGTATATTGCATAAATGGTTAATAAATTATAATTGAGTGGAATAATATATTCACTGTTCCCACCTTTAATTTTGCTATTCTTAATGATACGTACATTACATACATACATATTCTAAGATATGAAGGAGATTCGAACTGGTGATCCAGGAGCCCTGCCATTACCACACTACTAAGAATCATAAGGATTCACCAACCACAATCTGTTCTTACCTGGAAGGGTTACTGAAGGCCACACCTGCTTCCCCCTCACGATTTTTTTGTTACAAAGACAACCCCGACTAGACCAGGAGCTAGTGTCCTTCAAGTTACTGTCAATGTGTTAAAAATTCACTACACGACAATGTGGTGACAAAGTAGAAAACCCTTGACCATCATTCACTCCTTACCAGTCTTTCCAGCAGGGTACGAACCACTACAGTTTTTCTGGCCCACTGGAGCGTAACATCCATGTGAGTGCGGGTTCTCTTCTTCTCACCTCCAGGAATTCATGTCTGGCTAAGTGGTTAACTTGTATCTCTTCATAGGTAATATTCTGTGGGCCAATACACAAATAACCCGCACTTGGGAGAATGAAACGTATGACGACGTTTCCCTCCGATTTCGACCGAAACGTCGTCATAAGTTTAATTTTGTGTATTGTTCCAGTCACGTTACTGTGACTTTTTATTCTTTATAATTTGGTCCCTCCGCTTTAAACTGCACATCACACATACTTTACGTATTGAATGCGGTAGGCAGATAATTTTAGTCTAAGATATAATGCAGTGTTGCCTGAGGGTGTTACATCTTGCAGTGCAGCTGTGACTTGTAACTGGAGCGGTGATGCGGTGATGGAGCCTGATGCAACACTTCCCGTACTGGAGGTCACTACTTGATCCCTCGACACCTCTACAACCCCTTCCCTCTCTGCCGTCTGCACACACACGTGTGTTCTAACCCCCTCCCCTCCCTATATTTCAACAGCATCCTTCATCCACCCCCTCCCCCCAACGCACAATAGAAGAATGCAGCGAACTACAGAAGCGGGTAAACAAACTGATCTTGGAATTCTCAGCAAATGCAAAATTATCAAGATTATATTAGAAGATAGGAGGCCAGTGGAAGAGGGAGGCAAGTCATGAAATCAGTATGAGTAATTAACCTGAATGATATCACACCAGGTCTTTAGCATGAAGTCTATTTGAAGATCATAAAGCACTGGTGGCCATAGCAGAGCAAGTAAATATAAGAATAAACTTTAAACATGAGGCCCATGAGTTAGAAACGAAAAAGGAGCTGTAAAAGAAGGGAAGAGAAGGAAACAAGATTGGCTAAAGAAGAGGGGGCTGTGTACAGATGAGAGGCTTCCTGAAAAGTAAAAGGAAACCTGATAGAAAAGCAAAAGTTGATGGAGTTCCTAGCAGAGAGAGAAAAAAATCCGGAAGCTAGAGGACTTTTTTTTTTACCCAAGTCGAAACGTGAAAAGCATAGTTCAACCACAGATGAAAAAAAAAACGAATACAAATCACTGGACCGAGGAGATACAAAAATCAAATGCCGGAAGACAGCAAAGAGAAAATAGGAACTAAAAAAGAAAGCATATTCAATACCAAAACTATTTAGCCGAACAAAACAGCAAATAACGTAATCCTGTAAGTGAAGTGGATTCATCACAAGCAACGTGAACTGATTCTGTATATCCTTGGACCTTGGGAGAGGGAGTAGAGATATTGTATGAACCACTAGTGAATATATACGGTTGATAAATACTGGGCACCTTTTGGAAAGCTGGAAAACAGTAGTCATCCATAATGTTCAAGCACAGGATAAACAGGCAGCAAGTACCGACCGGCGCCTTTGACGGATATACTTGACAATGGAGAAGATACGAAGGAGAGTGACGAAGCATCTGGAGAGGTTAGGTCAGGTAAGGTTTGTCAGGAAACAGGACAAGTGTTTTCTGGCGTGGGTTTAAGTCATATGATGACCCGTAGCTGGGTCATCACTGGCTAATTATGGTTGTAATTATAACCATTAGATTGGTACTCTGGACCATATACCTGGAGAGGCGTAGAGTCTTAAGCGACAGATAGCACGGATTTAGAATGAATAAATCTTATCTCGCACACCTACCAGCGTTATACAATAGGGTAAAAAAAAGTAAGCGGAAAAGAAAGGAATGTTTGTATTGCATATTTCTGCAATGGAAAAGGCATCTGACACTGTTCCAGTTAAGAGATAAAACCTTAAACTAAAAATACATGAAAGTCTTAGATAGGAACGAATGGAGGCAAATGTTTTTTAGGACTTGATGTGCTGTTGGAGTGTGAGCAAGGTAACATTTATGAAGGGATTCAAGGAAACTGGATAACA
This sequence comes from Cherax destructor, assembly GCA_009830355.1. Lineage (NCBI taxonomy): Eukaryota > Metazoa > Arthropoda > Malacostraca > Decapoda > Parastacidae > Cherax > Cherax destructor. Next base: position 33,713 of record WNWK01009250.1, read on the forward strand.
GGATGTGCACTTCGCTGGAACAAAAAATGTCTTATGCTGATTGAGAGAGAGAGAGAGAGAGAGAGAGAGAGAGAGAGAGAGAGAGAGAGAGAGAGAGAGAGAGAGAGAGAGAGAGAGAGAGAGAGAGAGAATGATGCTCAGGAAAGAAGCATCAGGGCAGACGTGCCTATGGGTGATGTTTCACAAGGTTCTGTACTGAAACCAGTGCTGTTCTTTATATACGCAGGCAACGTGCGGGACTAGATAGAGTTCATCATATACTTATCTGGAAAAAATGTAAAACTTATGAAGGAGAACAAAGACTAGAAAAGACATGAAGAGGCTACAGAACGACGTGGACAGATGGAAGAAATGGACAGACAAGTAAGAGAAGACCAGATACAGAATGCACGCTGGAGGTACTAATACTATAAACGTCTTGAAAAAAGGAGAGAGAGAAAGCAAAGAGGAGAGAGAGAGAGAGAGAGAGAAGAACGAGAGAAGAGAAGAGAGGACGCGAGAGAGGGAGAGAAGAGAGAGAAGAGAAGGAAAAAAAAGGACGCAGAGGCAAGAGAGACAGGGGAGACAGAGAGAGAGAGACGAGAGAAGAGAGAAAAAGAGAGGAGAGAGAGGAAGAGAAGAGAGAGAAGAGAGAGAGAGAGGAGAGAGAGAGAGGGAGAGAGAAAGAAGAGGAAGAAGAGAGGAAAGAAGAGAGAGAAGAGAGAGAAGAGAGAGGACAGATGGAGGAGAGAAGAGAGAAGAAGAGAAGACCAGAAAAAAGGAGAGAGAGAGAGAGAGAAGAAAGAGAGAGAGAGAAGAGAGAGAGAAAGAGAGAGAGAGAGAGAGAGAGAGAGAGAGAGAGAGAGAGAGAGAGAGAGAGAGAGAATAACAGTAACACAAAGAAGAGAGAGGAAGTGTGTCAAATACAGACAGGTGCAATGATCACCACCAGCCAGGAGATGATAGGGGGGAGAATGAACAAATGTTGGAAGATACAGTAGGCTAGTTAAGATTGCGGGATAAGAGTGTCCAGTAGAGGTGTGTGGTAACAGGAAGTAGGTGCAGGAGGTAAGGTTTACTCCAAATTCTGACCCAACCATCTACAAGTCGCAGCAGAAGTCCTGATTCGTCAGACCAGGTGGCGTTTTTCCAATCTTTCAACAGTCCAGTTCTGGTGACCCTGTGCCCACTGTATCCTCAGTCTCCTGTTCTTAGCAGTAAGAATTAGAATCCTGTGTGGCCTTCTGTTGCTGTAGCCCATCCACTTCAAGGTTCAACGTGTTGTGAGTTCAGAGACGTTCCTCTGCATATCATTGTTATAATGCTTGATTATTTTGAGTTCCTGCCAGGTCGAACCAGTCTGGTCATTTTCCTCTCAAGGCGTTTTCGCCCACAGAAATGCCACTCACTGAACGCTTTGTGATGCTCACACCTTCTCTGTAAACTCTAGAGACTGTTATGCGTGAAAATCCCAAGAGATCAGCAGTTTCTGAGATACCAACAATCATTTCACGGGCAAAGTCACTTAGCTCACATTTCTTCTCTATTCTGACTTTTGGTCTTTACAACTGAACCTCTTGACCATATCTGCATGCTTTTACGCACTGAAATGCTGCCACGTGATTGGCTGATTAGATTTTGCATTTACGAGCAGGTGTAGAGGTGTACCTAATAAAGTGGCCACTGAATGTATATTTACAACTCGGTACACTGATACAAACACCTCGTGTTACGTTATGTGGCATAGGCTGTCTCCATATAACAGAAAAGCTATAAATGTATCAATGTATCAGACATTTTCCTTGCTAATATAGTGCAGTAAGTTGGCACTTCCCTGTTCCTTTTCTTGTGGCTTTTCCCAATACCCCTTCTTCCTTCCCCATTCACCCACCTCCCCTTCCCTACGCACCTCCTCCCATACATCCTCCTTCTCCTTCCCCAACATTCTCCCCCTCTCCCACATCCTGTGTTTGGACGACAGTGGGAAAAGATATGTACAGGTACCCGGAAGCAGGAGACATTTCCGTACTTGCTTGTTTGACTTGGACACAGGTACCCGGAAGCAGGAGACATTTCCGTACTTGCTTGTTTGACATGGACACATGTATGCAAATGTATGTGTTATTGTGGATGTTTTTTTTTTATTGTCGCTGTAGTAACTAGCATTGGCTTTTGCTTGACCTATTTCTATAGACTATTGCGGTGTCTCAAGGCATTGTAATTGTATAGAATTTGCGTTATATCCTTGAAAGCAAACTCATTGTGAGCAGGATAATCTAAATGAGGTCTAATAAGATATATAAAGTTTCATGAATAACCTTAGGACTTCTATTAATTCAACATCTTGATATGTTGAATTAATTGAAGTCTATTAGTTTTATTGCGAACACTTGGCATTAATTTTCTGCTAATTAGTACTCCTAGTTCTTTTTCGCATTCACTTTGACTAAGATTTACATTGCTTAGTTTATAAGAGCAATAGCTATTTCGTTTTCCTAGGATTAAACTTTGCCAATTCTCCGACCACAACATAACCTTTCCAGGTCATCTTGTAGCCTTGTAGTGTCCACATCACAACTTATGTGACAGCTTGTTTTAGTGCCATCGGCATACTTATGCAGTTTTAGTGCCATCGGCATACTTATGCAGTTTTAGTGCCATCGGCATACTTATGCAGCAATTTATTCCCTCATCAGTGTCGTTTATGAAGATTACAAACAGCAAGGTGCCAACACTGCCCCTGTGGCACACCACTCATAACAGATCCCTAATTCGATTTTTTTCCTTTCATGCCAACACTCTTTTGCCATGCCTCGAACCATTAGATAATTTCTCTTATTCCATGTGCCGCGACTTTCTTAATCAGTCTCAGTGTAGAACTTTACCAAAGGCTTTACTACACTTTATATACATATTATCGTGCTCTTTATCTTGGTCTACCGTCTCGAATACCTTAGTGAAAAAGGTTAGCAATTTCGTAAGACAAAAACGCCCCTTAGTGAAACCGTGCTGATATTCTGATTAAAATATACCTGAGTTACATTTAAATGGCTCTATCTTTCCCTTATCCTATTCCTATATACTTTAAAGAAACCCTTAAGATTGGTCTTTGATTTCTTTGAAATCTTAATTTTATATTATCTTTTGGTTTTCCTAATTCCTTTTCTTATTATTCTCTTAAATTGACTTACCTCTGCACCTGACATGTTTCCTGCATTTGACTTGGTTTCTTCACCTGACTTAAGTCTTGTAGCTTTTATATATAAACAGTTTCCCTGTACATATTTTGATACATTCAGACCAATTAGTCCAGCACCAGGTCAATTAGGCTTCATCTCGAACAAGGCTTTGAGTTGAAATATCTCCCGATTTTCTGGCTTTTTTGTTCTTGTGACTTTCCTTCGTCAGAACATTTGTAAACTACTAGAAAATACTTCTAACCTAGTCTGAGACTAGCAAACGTGACTAGTTATGCACAGAGTACATTGCAGTATTTTATACTGTCTTGAATATCATCAGGCACTTTATATTCAATGAAATCATTGTTTTATATTCATTTGAAAGTAATAGAATGAGAAGTGATAGGACTTAATTAAGTGTACAAATGGTTGAAACGCTTAGAAAACAGTTAAAAATTTAGTACTGTCGAATCAAGATGGAACTCAAAATAATAGATTGAAATAAGACAAATTAAAATCTAAAAGATTATAGGGAAGTACTAGTTTAGTAGTAGCGAGAGAGACACGAGCAAGAAGAATTATATGTAAACAGAACCATCTTAGCTTTGGACAATAGGTCTGCTACAACGTCCCTTACTTTTTAATGATCTTATTTACTTTTTATTCGTGTGTACATCAAGAATGGACAACGTCCCACAATAAGGCATGTTCAAGTTATCCCAGAAAGAGAGAGCAGAAGAAATATTATGGTGTAAATAATAATAATTGCGATAATAATAATAATAATAATAATAATAATAATAATAATAATAATAATAATAATAATAATAATAATAATAATAATAATAATAATAATAATAATAATAATTATATTAATAATAATAATAATAATAATATTATTATTATTATTATTATTATTATTATTATTATTATTATTATTATTATTATTATACCAACAGGGAAGTACCAATAAGGATTCTAATACATGAGGTGCACGATAAAACTGGCACGAGTAATATCGCAAATGAAAATGGCACAAGTGAGAAGTAGAAGAAACAATTTTGATTCGATGGATGTTGGTTAAGTTAGGTTAGATAGTTATGTTGGTTAAGTTAGGTTAGATAGCTATGTTGGTTAAGTTAGGTTAGATAGTTATGTTGGTTAAGTTAGGTTAGATAGTTATGTTGGTTAAGTTAGGTTATATAGTTATGTTGGTTAAGTTAGGTTATATACTGATGCTGGTTAAGTTAGCTTACCTACTGATGTTGTTAACGTTAAGTTAGGTTGAGTTAGGTATGGTATGCCATTTTTTTCCTACTTTTCACTAACGCCATTTTTTTTACCTGTACTATTGGCACCTGTGCTATTTTTAATGTGACATTTTATTTAGATCAACTCACGGCTATAAACCTCATCAACAACATGGAGGAATTGTCATGGACATCCCAAGACGCAGGACTTTCAGGGAGCACTTGTTGTGGAGATCCTATCATGGAGGACTTTATCGCGTAGATCCCATCACGAAGGACGTAATGTAGAGATCTTGTTATGGAGATCGTGTCATGGAAGGTTAATGGAGATTCTATCATGGAAGACTTATCATGGAGATTCTATTATGCAGTACTTATCACGGAGATCATATCATGGAGGATTTGTCATGGAGATCGTATCATGGAGGACTTGCCATCGTCATGAAGTCTATCATGACAAACCTGCCATAACAAAGCGGATATGGCAAACTTGGCATGACGGAGTGGTCACGAAAAATTATACTTAATATGTCATTTCCTAGAGAATTTACCACTGTGGCTCATAAAGAACGTGAGGAAATAACATGGAGGAATTGTCATAGAAATCTTGTCAGGGAGACCAGCCGGCGAACTGCCAACCTGTTATTCTGCCAACTTTTGTGAGGCAGGCATTGTCAGGCAGTGATTGTGTCCTCTGAATGGCGCGGAACATTCACAATACACGTATGACTGCCGCGTGTCCTGATTTGTTGTTTTTATTCCTCGCTGTAATGCTTGCCAATAGACGTCGTCGGCAGAGCACACCAAATAATACAGTGTCTCTTTTTTGTGAGCGGAGATGCACATGACGGCATAGCATAGCTGTCATCGCATTCTGTCAAAATTCGCTATATAAATAATGGAAAATTGGGGTTTTAAGGTTTTATTGTGGAAATTTTCCAGGATCTATTGGAGCGTGCAAGTGGGGAGATGTTGAAAGGTGTTGCAACCAAAGCCAAACTGTTTAATAGACTCTGGCAAGCACGGTGTGATGGGTGTCTCTGAGACACCCATCACTTGTTACCGTGACTAATCTACTGTCACACAACTAATATAAAGACAATATAATCAAAACAAGACATTCAAGACAAGAGATGCCAAGCCACTGATGATCCTTTTTAAATCACTTGTTCTCTCTAGGCTGGAATACAGCTGTACATTAACATCCCCATTCAAGGCAGGTGAAATTGCTGATCTAGAGAATGTACAGAGAACTTTTACTGCACATATAAGTTCCATCAAACACCTTAACTACTGGGAACGCTTGGAAGCACTTGACTTGTACTCACTGGAGCGCAGATAAGAGAGATACATCATAATCTACACTTGGAAAATCCTACAGATACTGGTCCTCAATCTGCACACAGAAATCACTCCCTACGAAAGCAAAAGACTTGGCAGGCGATGCAACATACCCCCAATGAAAAGTAGGGGCGCCATTAGTACACTAAGAGAAAGCACAATAAGTTTTCGGGGCCCAAGACTGTTCAATAATCTCCCACCAGCCATACGGAGAATTACCAATAGACCCTGGTTGTCTTCAAGAGGCAGCTGGACAGATACCTAAAGTCAGTGCCGGATCAGCCGGTCTATGGTTCGTACGCTGGACTACATGCGGCCAACAGTAACAGCCTAGTTGATCAGGCGTTTATCCGCGGAATACCCTCCAGGTAGGTAGTCACAGGACAAACACTACCAACTATTCGTTCAGTCAAGGGCAACAGTCACAGCAAATGTTGATAAAAGAGAAAGTCTCTCAACTATTTAGAAAGAACATGAATTGATGGGTTGTTATTCATCTACTCAGGTTGTTTAAACTCCTTCACCAAGGTATAGTGACTCAACGTTGGATGAATTTACATTTAGAAATCATATAAAATCTCTAATTTGGCAGCAGAGATGTTAATGAGAGGAGCCAAACTTCAATTTAATATTATTAAAAAGAGCACTTTAGGTACAGTAGGTTTGAAGGCAGGTCAGAAAATTACATGAGTGTTCTTATGTTCTTATGTTATGTTCTTAGTGGGATGGAATGTGAAGGACCTGCCTAGTATGGGCCAACAGGCCTGCTGCAGAGTTCCTCCTTTCTTATGTTCTTATGTAAATAGTTGAATACGAGTAGAGTCTATGTAGCATAGGCCAATAGGTTTACTGCAGTGCTGCTCCATTCTAGTTATTCTCAAAGGGCAGTGGTTCTAATAACGCATGTAGTGAAACAACTAAAGCACAGGAGATAAGTGGCCTCTCTCACCCTTCCTCTGAGGAAGGGTGAGATTAATGGGATAGGGGAGAGAGGTGTGACGCAATGCATCTACTTACTGTATAGGTCACCATCACTAAGTGCGTCACAGCCATGAGTGATGCCTTACATCCGTCGCTGGTGGCTAAGACGCAACAGGCTCTCCGTGGGATGGAATGTGAAGGACTTGCCTAGTATGGGCCAACAGGCCTGCTGTAGTGTTCCTCCTTTCTTATGTTCTTATGTTCTTATGCATTGGTTAAGATACCTGTGCAACAATTAGGTATCTGTATTGTCGAAACTTTTCGCCTGTTCTGCAGGAATCTTCAGTCGAATGCAAAGGTGGAAAATATTGGAGACAGCAGAAGCAGTGGAATGGTCAGTCCCTCAGCATTGAGAAGTGTTAAAGCTACCCAACTGTTGGACGTGTATCTTACTCGTCAACTTATATGTATTGTATTCCATTATAATATGTCCATGACGATGATTATAATGATGATATATACAACGGGTAAGTGGAACAGAATTCTTCCTCCGTAAGCTACGTGTGTCGTACGAGGCGACTAAAATGCCGGGAGCAAGGGGTTAGTAACCCCTTGTCCTGTATATATTACTAAATTTTAAAGGAGAAACTTTCGTATTTTCTTTAGGGTCCCCCCACCTCGGTGTGGTACGGCCGGTGCGTTGAAAGAGGAACATATACAACGAAATTAATTATGATGGAAAAATTATGATTAACTGACTCACGAAATCGTTATAACACGATTGTAAACAAAACATGGAACGGGTGAGGCTCGAACCCATGGCAGAAGACAATGGTTATAATATATATTTCCCTGAACCTGACATCTGTCCTGTTGCCACCTGATTTGTGTCAGTCGCGTCCTGACAGTAGACAGTTGGTTGTTCTTTCTGGTAACAAAACTGGTGAATAGTAAAAGTGGCACAGTAAAAAATGACCCGGGTAAAAATGTCACGATAAAGATGGCAGAGGTATAAATGGCACAAGGTAAAAAATAGAAAAATGGCCAGAGCTTAGAGAAAAATAGATAGGGAACAAACATTGACGTTACATTCTCCTAAATAGCGTAGGAAAAAGGAATACAACTGAAAGGTGCAAATGTTGAAAAATCAAACAAAGGGAATATAAATAACGCGATGAACATATACAATCAAATCTGCACATGTAACAGTGGAATCAAATTGATAAAAAGGTTATATTTGGAAGTTTTTCTGTCAATAATTATAAAATGAGAGCTGAGAAAACTGCCAAGTAGCATCCTCGAAATACACAGATTAAAATAAATGTAGACATTTCCTGCGCAAATATGCCAGTAGGCCTACTCTAGTGGTCTACTTGTTCTTATCTGCGGCCCAGATAAGTAGACGTGAGAGTGGTTGACCAACTACTGTGTGACTTGAATGTGTCTTGGGATCAGTGAATGATGTCTCCAGTCATTATTTGCCGCATTTATATAGTTTTTTGAAAGAAATCAAACTAGAGGGAGGACAGGGCAGCGGTGAGGCTGGTATTCCAAATTTTAGGGATCACAGTTTTCTTGAGCCTCCTCTCGTTAGTTATTTTGACTGAAAGCCTATTAAGACTATGTCACCCCCTCAGTCAAGAAAACTGTGATCCCTAAAATTGGGATTAAAGAAAAGGCTAAGTGTATGTACACCGAGAGACATATCCATAAACAAAAAAGTGTCAAAGTCACTGTGGTTGAACTAAAATGGTATAAATATACAACACTAATACAAGTGAATGTACACATTTGCAATATCTGAACTTTTACCTGGGCTTCGTTTCGCTTTCCAAGAGCTTTAATTCTTGACGAAGCTGACAGCGAGCGAAACGACGCGTAAATAAAATATCCAAACGATGCAAATGTATCCAATCACCATTGTTGCTATATATTTTTTATGGATGAGGCTGATAAAGAGGTGAAGGATAGTGTGTCAGGGAGAGGTGTGGATTTTTAATATAATGAATTTCATATTAAGTGATAATTATCACAGTTGGTGTTTGATAGCTGTTGTTCTTTTTAAGGGGGGGGGGGCGAAATTTTGAAGAGGAAGCAGGAGATCGTCCAAGAGTACGAACGTTAAATATGAATAAAATAAAATAAAGTGAAAATAATATAAATATAATAAACAAATATAAATATTTATAAATAAATATATATTTAAAAATATATAGATGAACATATAAATATATACATATAGAATGCAATAATTGCTACCATAATTTTTAAAGGGGTGGACCGGTAAGCCAGCGGAAGGCCTTGGTCAGATGACCAAAAGCTCCAGCTGTGGGTCATCATATAACTAAGACCAGCGTCAGGAAACACTTGTCCTGTTTCCTAACAAACATTATAATTACCAATAATCGCGAACAAACGACATAATATGCAAAACTCACCCCGTGGTTGTTTTGCATATTCATATTGTATATAAAATAAAATATAAATAGGTAGAAGTCTAGGGAAGGAAATTTAGGTCAAACCGGAAGTAGTATAGAAGAAGTATATGCATTTAAAATTTTCTCTATCATGTGAATCACATGATAAAGAAAAATGAGCATGAATGTCGAGGAATCTGTGGAAAGTAAAATGATTTTCAACTCATGTGAAACTGTGAATGTATTAAATTTGTGTGATGCCGAAGATCTTGTATGTGAGTGAACACTGACTGAAGGAGGCAGCAAGGAGGATGCTGGAGACACAGAATATCATGAAGGAGGCAGCAAGGAGGATGCTGGAGACACAGAATATCATGAAGGAGGCAGCAAGGAGGATGCTGGAGACAGGATGAGTAGAGAACATCCAGGGAAGGTGTAAACGAGGGTGTGGAAGAGGTACTGAAATGGCTTGATCATCCAGGGTGCGAATCTATGCATATTAGATTAGACTGAAAAAAAACTGTTTCTGAGATTTGATGTGCTGTTGGGGTGAGTATGGTAACATCTATGAGAATAGGAGGCGAGAAATACGATGCCTGCACCTTGGAAGCCTGGTGGGAATATTGAGCTTTGAAAAGAAAAAACACACTAGGGGACATGTGATGAATGCGTCTTTTCCTTAGCTCACAACACTACCTCTGCAGGAAACAGCTGATGTATTAACAATAATATGTTGTATTATTATTATTATTTTTATTATTATTATTATTATTATTATTATTATTAATATTATTATTATTATTATTATTATTATTATTATTATTATTATATGCAACAAAGATACATATCATCGCCTAATGCATTTCATAAAATATCTCAGAAGTATAAAAATCAATTCTACTAAGTGTTTGTCGTAATTCTCATTATTTTTCCCATCATTATCACTCGATAAGATTAATCTCAAGATAAGTACATACAACATGAACAAAATTCCATAAATATTCGTTTATTTCCTAAAGAAATAACACATTATGGATCAATGTACCATGGCAGGGAAGACGCTTTGCATACTTCCAAATATCTTAAAGTAATTGAAGATAAAAAAGTCTATATTCTTTGATTAAGATCACAGTTCATACAAAGGAGTTAAAAAGTTATCAGCATGTGTATTAGTCATCTATTGAAGTTGTCCACTACAGCCATAGTTACTGTACAATAATTAGTACAATGGGTCAGGTCCATAATCTTCACACTGCAAAACCTCTCCCAGTGGGATAAGAAATATGAGAGGATGTGTAGAAAAACCCAATGAAAAGGCCGTGTGCCATTGGCACCATCAGAGAGCACAATGTTGACACCCATGGTCCACGATTCACCAGAAGATATAATAGTATCAGAACAAAGAAAGAAGTTTACAAGAAGAAACTGGACCAAATTCTACAAGAGGTATTATATACTAATGGTATACGAAACCGTCAAGTAGATTAGTAAGACCCAAGTGTAACACTTGGGTATATATACTGAGGAGACATTTTACCAACCAGTGGCTTCATCAATCCAATTCAGAAATTAAGAACGATGACCGAAACGTCTCGACAACGAAGATACCTAAGTGTTGCACATATGACTTATTCATCTCTTACAGAAAGTGTTAGAACAGCCAAATTACGATAGCTATGTAGGCCTGTGGGTCGTTGTTAGCAACAGCATGGTTGATCAATCAGCAAGGAAGTCTAGCCTCAAGGCAAGCTGCAAGGGGAGAAGAACACTCAAAACTGATCACAGGTAATGAAAAAAATAGTTTAACCCCCCAAAAAAACTATTTCATAATTATATAAAATTATTCTGTCTAGTATGACAAAAAGTAATAATCCCTGTATATATTTCATCTGCATTAGTTTTATTACCAAGGAAAATATCTCACTGTTTTAGACCCCGTATTGAATAGTTGAAAAAAACTTTCTTTAATTTGTCACATTTCTTCTAGAATGCCTAAAACTTTTACAAAAAAAATTCTTGTTATATAGAACAATTATTTAAAGAATAATAAATTGAGCACGTTTCTCTCAGTCAGCGTTGTCTTACCGACGTTTCGCTAATGTTTGTGTACACAGGTATTGAGGTTGACGTGATGGTTGAGCATTATATTATCACTTAAGTACTATCAAGGTTCTACTGACATGACATGAAGGCTATGTCGA
>WNWK01009250.1:50000-78136 GCA_009830355.1 Cherax destructor
CAAGACTAGTCTCAGAGCTAAGGGGATTGTCCTACGAAGAAAGGTTAAGGGAAATCGGCCTGACGACACTTGAGGACAGGAGGGTTAGGGGAGACATGATAACGACATATAAAATACTGCGAGGAATAGATAAGGTGGACAGAGACAAGATGTTCCAGAGAGGGGACACAGAAACAAGGGGTCACAATTGGAAGTTGAAGACTCCTATGAGTCAAAGGGATGTTAGGAAGTATTTCTTCAGTCATAGAGTTGTCAGGAAGTGGAATAGCCTAGAAAGTGACGTAGTGGAGGCAGGAACCATACATAGTTTTAAGACGAGGTTTGATAAAGTTCATGGAGCAGGGAGAGAGATGACCTAGCAGCAATCAGTGAAGAGGCGGGGCAAGGAGCTATGAATCGACCCCTGCAACCACAAATAGGTGAGGACACAGAAATGAATATGCACAGGTAAGAAGGGAGGCCCAACGACAATATAAAAATGACATAGCAGCGAAAGCCAAAACTGACCCAAAGCTGTTGTACAGCCACATCAGGAGGAACACAACAGTCAAGGACCAGGTAATCAGGCTAAGGAAGGAAGGAGGAGAGATAACAAGAAATGACCGCGAAGTATGTCAGGAACTCGACATGAGATTCAAAGAAGTGTTCACAGAGGAGACAGAAGGGACTCCAGAAAGACAAAGAGGTGGGGTACACCACCAAGTGCTGTACACAATACATGCAACCGAGGAAGAAGTGAAGAGGCTGGTGAGTGAGCTAGATACCTCAAAGGCAATGGGGCCGGACAGCATCTCTCCATGGGTCCTGAGAGAGGGAGCTGAGGCGCTATGTGTACTCCTAATAACAATATTCAACACATCTATCGAAACAGGGAGACTACCTGAGGTATGGAAGACAGCAAATGTTGTCCCAATTTTTAAAAAAGGAGACAGACATGGAGCACTAAACTACAGACCAGTGTCACTGACATGTATAGTATGCAAAGTCATGGAGAAGATTATCAGGAGAAGAGTGGTGGAACACCTAGAAAGGAATGAGTTTATCAACGACAACCAGCACGGTTTCAGGGACGGGAAATCCTTTGTCACAAACTTACTGGAGTTCTATGACAGGGTGACAACAGTAAGACAAGAGAGAGAGAGGGGTGGGTAGATTGTATTTTCTTGGACTGTAAGAAGGCGTCTCACACAGTTCCACACAAGAGATTAGTGCAAATGCTAGAGGACCAGGCAGGGATAACAGGGAAGGCACTCCATTGGATCAGGGAATACCTGTCAGGAAGACAGCAGCGAGTCATGGTACGTGGCGAGGTGTCAAAGTGAGCGCCTGTGACGAGTGGGGTTCCACTGGGGTCAGTCCTAGGACTGGTGCTGTTTCTGGTATTTGTGAACGACATGACGGAAGGAATAGACTCCGAAGTGTCCCTGTTTGCAGATGATGTGAAGTTGATGAGGGGAATTCAATCGGACGAAGACCAGGCAGAACTACAAAGGGACCTGGACAGGCTGCAAGCCTGGTCCAGCAATTGGCTCCTGGAGTTCAACCCCACCAAGTGCAAAGTCATGAAGATTGGGGAAGGGCAAAGAAGACCGCAGACGGAGTACAGTCTAGGGAGCCAGAGACTACAAACCTCACTCAAGGAAAAATATCTGGGGGTATAACACTAGACACATCTCTTGAGGCGCACATCAACCAAATAACTGCTGCAGCATACGGGCGCCTAGCAAACCTACGAACAGCATTCCGACATCTTAATAAGGAATCGTTCAGGACCCTGTACACTGTGTACGTTAGGCCAGTATTGGAGTATGCAGCACCAGTTTGGAACCCACACCTAGCCACGCACGTAAAGAAACTAGAGAAAGTGCAAAGGTTTGCAACAAGACTAGTCCCGGAGCTAAGGAGGAGAGGTTAACGGAAATCGACCTGGCGACACTGGAGGACAGGAGAGATAGGGGGGAGAAGATACTGAGAGAAATTGACAAGGTGGACAGAGACAGAATGTTCCAGAGATGGGACACAGCAACAAGGGGGCACAGCTGGAAGTTGAAGACTCAGATGAATCACAGGGATGTTAGGAAGTATTTCTTCAGTCACAGAGTGGTCAGGAAGTGGAATAGTTTGGGAAGTGATGCAGTGGAGGCAGGATCCATTCATAGCTTTAATAAGAGGTATGATAAAGCTCATGGCTCAGGGAGAGTGACCCAGTAGCGGCCAGTGAAGAGGTGGGGCCAGGAGCTATGTATCGATCTCTGCAACCACAACTAGGTGAGTACAACTAGGTGAATACACACACACACACACCTGGTCAAGCACGTCAAGAAATTAGAGAAAGTGCAAATGTTTGCGACAAGGTTAGTTCCAGAGCTAAGGGGAGTGTCCTACGAAGAAAGGTTAAGGGAAATCGGTCTGACGACACTGGAGGACAGGAGGGTTAGGAGAGACATGATAACGACATACAAAATACTGCGTGGAATAGACAAGGTGGATAGAGACAGGATGTTCCAGAGAGGGACACAGAAACAAGAGGTCACAATTGGAAGTTGAAGACTCAGATGAGTCAAAGAGATGTTAGGAAGTATTTCTTCAGCCATAGAGTAGTCAGGAAGTGGAATAGTCTAGCAAGTGGAGGCAGGAACCATACATAGCTTTAAGACGAGGTATGATAAAGCTCATGTAGCAGGGAGAGAGAGGACTCAGTAGCGATCAGTAAAGAGACTGGGCCAGGAGCCTAGTCTCGACCCTTGCAACCACAATTAGGTGAATACACACACACACACACACATGCTGAATAACCTCTGGAGTGAATTTGCGACTGACAAATCTAAAATTTACTTCCAGGAAACTAAAGAAAAGACATTCATGACCGTATATGGAGCATTGTCAGGCCCATCTTAAAGTATTTATTATTACAGGGTTTCAAATACTTAAAAAATAAGAGATAAGAGTGAATTTGAGGATGTATCAGACTTCGAAAAAGCAACAAAAAGGTGGCAACTCTAAGATTACTACTAGGACCAATGCAATTTATGTTATATAAACGATCTAATAGAAGGGCTAAGATCGTATACATCACTTTTGAAGATGTAAGAGTAATGTGAACGATAGACGATGGAGATATGGTACAAGAAGAATTAGACAAACTGCAAATGCGGTCTGAGAGGATGTTTATTAAGATCAATTCCGCAAGCGTAGTTTAGGATGCTCATTGAGATCCATACCAACCCTGGGAATCGAACACAGGAGAGAGATAACCAGACTTGGAGGGAAACAAGGAAATAAAAAAAACACCCTAGTAATGTTTGCTGTCTACGAAGGACTGGAGAAAAATCAAAGAATTTCCTACAAGAAAGCAGAGTTCCTTAAAGCACTATACACATCACAGACAATATAACATCGTCCAGAACTGAACCTTGATCAAGCATGTACAGAAACCTGAACAAGTCCAGAGAATTGTAAACAAACTAGTTCCGAAGGTGAGAGAAATGCACTCCGATGGAAGACTAAAAATAATTTAACGTTTTCATTTTAGCTACTGGGTTAAGCCTTGGTACCATCCCTCTCACACATAACCATCCCTCTCACACATAACCATCCCTCTCACACATAACCATCCCTCTCGCTAGCCTACCCTTCCACTATCCCCACTTCCCTGCTCACCCCTACACTCTCTTCATCTCCATCTAGAACGTTTTCAAAACAACTTAAAACTAAATGAAACATCAGGACGAAGAATATATTCCAAGGCATTGTCAGGGTATACATGGAGATATATTACGAGGCATTGTCAGGGTATACATGGATATATATTACGAGGCATTGTCAGGGTATACATGGAGATATATTACGAGGCATTGTCAGGGTATACATGGAGATATATTACGAGGCATTGTCAGGGTATACATGGAGATATATTACGAGGCATTGTCAGGGTATACATGAAGATATATTACGAGGCATTGTCAGGGTATACATGGAGATATATTACGAGGCATTGTCAGGGTATACATGGAGATATATTACGAGGCATTGTCAGGGTATACATGAAGATATATTACGAGGCATTGTCAGGGTATACATGGAGATATATTACGAGGCATTGTCAGGGTATACATAGAGATATATGAAAGGAACGGGGGTAAGAGAACATACTGTAAAGGGAAGCATAAAACCTAGATAAGCCAGTGTTAGGCTATGAAATAATATTTTATACACAAAGAAATTGGCACGAGCTAAGAGGAAGTGGTTGAAGCAACTCCATTCACAGGGGCCGAAGAATGTTGGCTGGGTCAGGAGCTAAGATTCGACTAGTACAAATTGGTAAGTTAAGACGAGACACTTGTGCAACATTTAGGAACCTTCGTTCAGTAAATGTTTTACCACAGAGCGGCTTCATCAGTCCAATACAAAGAAGAACGCTAGAAAATAAAAGGAGTTTGAGGTAATCAGTCCCTCAGGCTGGAATCAATGTGGCGGAACATTTCCTCCATAAAGGTTCCCAAATATTGCACATGAGTCTCATGCTTCAAGTTGTCGCTTTTCTAAACCATTTATTAAATCGATAAGTAGAGGCGCACGCACACGAGGAATGGAGGTGTTGAGCATATCTGGGCACCAGCACTATGTGTAAAAACAAATGATAAACTATTTACCAAGATAATGTTAATACGGAGGAAAGACCTTCAGACTTTTCGTAGAGATATCAGCCCACAGGTGCTGCGCTATCAGCGCACTTACGTCGTCTACAGACTGAGATAATTGATTGTCATCTACCAATTTCCCGACACTAAATGGTTAAAACTATGACCGTAATTTTTAAAGGGGTGGACCGGTAAGCCAGCGGAAGGCCTCGGTCAGATGACCAAAAGCTCCAACGGCGGGTTATCATCTGAGTAGAACACGTGACAGGAAACACTTGTCCTGTTTCCTGACGAACCCTACCTAACCTACCCTTCCCGACACTGCCTCAGCATCATGAACACTTTCCCAATATATTACAACTCTTTTGACGTTATACTCGACTACACATGAAAGGTGGGACAAGCGAATGAGTAATAATAATAATATTAATAAAAATTAGGAATAGTTGTATGCAGAGCTAAAACTAATACGGTTAAATATTTCTTTAAAGAACGTACCGATATTTCTCTTTGCTAGACGTTTTGGACCAGGGTAGCCAGCTTTCAGGCAGGTGGCTTTCAGGCAGGTGGCTTTCAGGCAGGTGGCTTTCAGCTTTTCATCTCATCCCCTGCATGCATCGACCAACTAGAGATTTTTACAAGGTTTAGAATTCGCAGAACAGGCGAGATATTCACAAACACCAATCTCAGGTCAAAGCAGACTCGAACCTACGAACCTTGGAACAAGGAACGCAGTGCTCTACCACCGTACCACACTGGTTCAATACCTTGGCGCACAGTTAACGCTAGAAGTTTGGGTCCATGGCAGCATATATATATATATATATATATATATATATATATATATATATATATATATATATATATATATATATATATATATATATATATATGCAGTTGGGTATGCTATAACGCACTGTTTATATAACGACCGAACAGTTTTCCGTATAAAATTGGAAATATTAAAAAGTTCAAAAAGATGCTAGAGACTAGAGAGGAACTGCCTGTAGGAAGTCATCAAAGAGGACCAGGAAAGATGACTCCAATCCTTCCATCTCTTCTCAGTAATTCTCTCCTCTGCCTCCTGCATGCTGAATAACACTAAGCTAGGATAAAGTACAGTATTTTTTATTGTTTATAATATTTTATTATTTTTTAATACGTGTGTTATGACATTATTTCAAGAGTTTAAATGCACATTTATGCATTTTTTTTTTACAATTTAATATTAGATTTTTCATTGTTAAGTGGTTGTATTTAGGGACCTGGAACGGATTACCCCTATAACGAATGAACGCTGTAACGAAAGAGGCTCAAGAACCAATTGGATTCATTATAGCATACCCCACTCCGGGGAAAACTCAAGAATCTCTCCGGAGATTATTAAATATTTTCTTCTCCTAACCCCCCTTCCAATATTATATGTGAACTTTATAAACAAAATACATTAACAAAGATACAATGGGAAGGAAAACAACATAAATGACAACTCAGAGCCTACATCTCAGAGCCTACATCTTAAATACTTCATCCAGCTCCCTGGCGGTGGGCCGTGTCCCCAGAATGCTGCTGGCATTTTTTTCTCTGGCTCACAAAACTGAGACTCTGAAAGAGGAAGCTGGCCGCTGTGGGGTCCTTCGTTTCTGTGAAGAGTTTTTCATCTAACATTTGCCCCATGCTACGAGGGTTTCCAACCCTACTGGTAAGAAGTTATAGCATTGTGGTAGCCCTGAGTATTTGTTGATCTTCTGGGTCTCCATGAAACTGGCGGCTCCAACCCATTCAGCTTCAGAGTATGACAAGTAGGTGTCAACCAACGGGGAGGCACAGGTATAGTCCAATGCAATCTGCTTACCATTCTTCCAGGGTATCATGGTGACTCTATCTTGACGCTTTTGGCTTCCATCAGACCTTTGAACCTGAGGTTCCTATTCTGCTGGGCAATGGGCTGTGGCGAGACTTTGCTTGAGGATGTCCTTGACCTCCTCATGTCTGGCATACTTCCCGTCTGACTTGTGACAGACGAGACAATGTAGTCCAAATTGATCATCTGACGCCCTGCCGCAAATTCACCTACGTTCGGGCGGCTACACCAATTCGAATAGCCTCCAGGTTGAGCCGCTTCTTATAATCCTTATGTATTACACATCCTTAGTGATTACCTTCAAGGTAGATCTCTAAAAGTAGTTCTCACTGGGAGAGATAACAAGATAATAAGTCGGTGCCAGTGTTCCAAAGGGCGCTTGAATGAAAATTATAATTACCGTACATCTCTTCACTCAAATACGCGAGTCTTCTAGTGTTGAAAGCTACCATACGAGTCGAAAGATCAGGCACAGGTGTCACCAACACTAATGGCACCTGTCACCAATCTGCATAGTCCATTATTATGGAACGTCTACTTCAAGGACCTTCAACTCACAGGGTTTAAATTTAAGGCTGCTTGTACAACTGTACCCCCCAATAGTGTACATACGAGTTAGCAACCTCATAGTCTCCTATTCCCAACACTGCAAAACGTTTTGAACAATGTCTGCTTTTTTGTTATTGCACTGTCATGAAGAATGATAGCATTCCTGCACTGTCATGAAGAATGATAGCATTCCAGCACTGTCATGAAGAATGATAGCATTCCTGCACTGTCATGAAGAATGATAGCATTCCTGCACTGTCCTGAAGAATGATAGCATTCCTGCACTGTCATGAAGAATGATAGCATTCCTGCACTGTCCTGAAGAATGATAGCATTCCTGCACTGTCCTGATATATATTACGAGGCATTGTCAGGGTATACATGGAGATATATTACGAGGCCTTGTCAGAGTATACATGGAGATATATTACGAGGCATTGTCAGGGTATACATAGAGATATATGAAAGGAACGGGGGTAAGAGAACATACTGTAAAGGGAAGCATAAAACCTAGATGAGCCAGTGTTAGGCTATGAAATAATATTTTATGCACAAAGAAATTGTCACGAGCTAAGAGGAAGTGGTTGAAGCAACTCCATTCACAGGGGCCGAAGAATGTTGGCTGGGTCAGGAGCTAAGATTCGACTAGTACAAATTGGTAAGTTAAGACGAGACACTTGTGCAACATTTAGGAACCTTCGTTCAGTAAATGTTTTACCACAGAGCGGCTTCATCAGTCCAATACAAAGAAGAACGCTAGAAAATAAAAGGAGTTTGAGGTAATCAGTCCCTCAGGCTGGAATCGATGTGGCGAAACGTTTCCTCCATAAAGGTTCCCAAATATTGCACATGAGTCTCATGCTTCAAGTTGTCGCTTTTCTAAACCATTTATTAAATCGATAAGTAGAGGCGCACGCACACGAGGAATGGAGGTGTTGAGCATATCTGGGCACCAGCACTATGTGTAAAAACAAATGATAAACTATTTACCAAGATAATGTTAATACGGAGGAAAGACCTTCAGACTTTTCGTAGAGATATCAGCCCACAGGTGCTGCGCTATCAGCGCACTTACGTCGTCTACAGACTCAGATAATTGATTGTCATCTACCAATTTCCCGACACTAAATGGTTAAAACTATGACCGTAATTTTTAAAGGGGTGGACCGGTAAGCCAGCGGAAGGCCTCGGTCAGATGACCAAAAACTCCAACGGCGGGTTATCATCTGAGTAGAACACGTGACAGGAAACACTTGTCCTGTTTCCTGACGAACCCTACCTAACCTAACCTTCCCGACACTGCCTCAGCATCATGAACACTTTCCCAATACATTGCTTTTACAAAAATATATTACAAGTCTTTTGACGTTATACTCGACTTCACATGAAAGGTGGGACAAGCGAATGAGTAATAATAATAATATTAATAATAATTGGGAATACGTAGTTGTATGCAGAGCTAAAACTAATACGGTTAAATATTTATTTAAAGAACGTACCGATATTTAACTTTGCTAGACGTTTTGGACCAGGGTAGCCAGCTTTCAGGCAGGTGGCTTTCAGGCAGCCAGCTTTCAGGCAGGTGGCTTTCAGGCAGCCAGCTTTCAGGCAGGTGGCTTTCAGCTTTTCATCTCATCTCCTGCATGCATCGACCAACTAGAGATTTTTACAAGGTTTAGAATTCGCAGAACAGGCGAGATATTCACAAACACCAATCTCAGGTCAAAGGAGACTCGAACCTACGAACCTTGGAACAAGGAACGCAGTGCTCTACCACCGTACCACACTGGTTCAATACCTTGGCGCACAGTTAACGCTAGAAGTTTGGGTCCATGGCAGCTATATATATATATATATATATATATATATATATATATATATATATATATATATATATATATATATACAGTTGGGTATGCTATAACGAACTGTTTATATAACGACCGAACAGTTTTCCGTATAAAATTGGAAATATTAAAAAGTTCAAAAAGATGCTAGAGACTAGAGAGGAACTGCCTGTAGGAAGTCATCAAAGAGGACCAGGAAAGATGACTCCAATCCTTCCATCTCTTCTCAGTAATTCTCTCCTCTGCCTCCTGCATGATGAATAACACTAAGCTAGGATAAAGTACAGTATTTTTTATTGTTTATAATATTTTATTATTTTTTAATACGTGTGTTATGACATTATTTCAAGAGTTTAAATGCACATTTATGCATTTTTTTTTTACAATTTTATATTAGATTTTTCATTGTTAAGTGGTTGTATTTAGGGACCTGGAACGGATTACCCCTATAACGAATGAACGCTGTAACGAAAGAGGCTCAAGAACCAATTGGATTCATTATAGCATACCCCACTCCGGGGAAACTCAAGAATCTCTCCGGAGATTATTAAATATTTTCTTCTCCTAACCCCCCTTCCAATATTATATGTGAACTTTATAAACAAAATACATTAACAAAGATACAATGGGAAGGAAAACAACATAAATGACAACTCAGAGCCTACATCTCAGAGCCTACATCTTAAATACTTCATCCAGCTCCCTGGCGGTGGGCCGTGTCCCCAGAATGCTGCTGGCATTTTTTTCTCTGGCTCACAACACTGAGACTCTGGAAGAGGAAGTTGGCCGCTGTGGGGTCCTTCGTTTCTGTGAAGAGTTTTTCATCTAACATTTGCCCCATGCTACGAGGGTTTCCAACCCTACTGGGAAGAAGTTATAGCATTGTGGTAGCCCTGAGTATTTGTTGATCTTCTGGGTCTCCATGAAACTGGCGGCTCCACCCCATTCAGCTTCAGAGTATGACAAGTAGGTGTCAACCAACGTGGAGGCACAGGTATAGTCCCATGCAATCTTCTTACCATTCTTCCAGGGTATCATGGTGACTCTATCTGGACGCTTTTGGCTTCCATCAGACCTTTGAACCTGAGGTTCCTGTTCTGCTGGGCAATTCGCTGTGGCGAGACTTTGCTTGAGGATGTCCTTGACCTCCTCATGTCTGGCAAACTTCCCGTCTGACTTGTGACAGACGAGACAATGTAGTCCAAATTGATCATCTGACGGCCTGCCGCAAATTCACATATGTTCGGGCGGCTACACCAATTCGAATGGCCTCCAGGTTGAGCCACTTCTTATAATCCTTATGTACCATATCACATAATAATATATGCTGCAAACACTAAGAAACTCTGGCTCTGTATTACACATCCTTAGTGATTACCTTCAAGGTAGATCTCTAAAAGTAGTTCTCAATGGGAGAATTAACAAGATAATAAGTCGGTGCTAGTGTTCCAAAGGGCGCTTGAATGGAAATTATAATTACCGTACATCTCTTCACTCAAATACGCGAGTCTTCTAGTGTTGAAAGCTGCCATACGAGTCGAAAGATCAGGCACAGGTGTCACCAACACTGGTGGCACCTGTCACCAACCTGCATAGTCCATTATTATGGAATGTCTACTTCAAGGACCTTCAACTCACAGGGTCTAAATTTAAGGCTGCTTGTACAACTGTACCCCCAATAGTGTACATACGAGTCAGCAACCTCATAGTCTCCTATTCCCAATACTGCAAAACGTTTTGAACAATGTCTGTTTTTTTTGTTATTGCACTGTCATGAAGAATGATAGCATTCCTGCACTGTCATGAAGAATGATAACATTCTCAACTGCATGAAGACGCTTCTCTCTAACTGCACAATGCAAGTGGTACTGCAGGAATTAATAGCAGTATTGTATTGCACATTCATGGTTCTTCAATATCATTTTCTAAATTAAAGAAAACAAAACAAAACAAATAAAATGTGTTTCTTGATCATCTGTTCCCTTCATAACAACGCCGTTTGGTGTTTATTGTAATAAGCTTTTAACTTGTTCTAAAAATTCCGCATTTTCAGTAGTTTTTCAACAAATTGTTGTCATGACTTATGAGATGACCCTCATATTTAACATGAATAAAAATTTCACTCTATTTTGCACAATATTGGGAAATGTGCTCCTTCAAGCTTCACTTTCTGCCGTAAACGAAGCCAAACAATAGAGGCTTTTGAAAGTTATCAGAACCATTCCATTATTCTTGGAATGAGTTCTACAACTTTAGGAACATAAGAACATAAGAAAGAAGGAACACTGCAGCAGGCCTACTGGCCCATGCGAGGCAGGTCATAGGGCACCTGTATATGCCAATAGTTGTGTGAATATTGTTCTATCTACCACCACAGTTAAAAATTTAGAGCCTGTCAAATAAGGTCTTCTCAGGTTGTGAATGAAATTAAAACGAAAATTGGAAGATAAGTAAAAGAAAAAAATGAAAATAATAAAAAAATCAGAAGCCCAATTTAAGGTCAACCTTCTGTTATGACTAATGAACAATATGGTAAAGGAACATACCACTGCAGCAACACCACTATCTATAACATCTCGTTTTTAAGTAATTACACATTATTCCATTTTAAGTAATTTAAAATAAGGGGACCATACTTTCTATAAACATCCTGTCCACGAGTAAATTAACATTACGTTAACATATATATATATATATATATATATATATATATATATATATATATATATATATATATATATATATATATATATATATATATATATATATATATATATATATCATTTGTCCTTGAAAAATTAAACATTGCCATACAAATACCACACTCGTCCAACACTAACATGCTAAATTTATCACAGTTCTGGGACCAGGTGCCTTTCACGTGCTCACCCATGTTTTGAACTGCTCCCAAGAAAGACGCAACTGACATATCACGTATGGTTCAAACTGTGTCACGGGAATGGGAAGTTTTCGACTTAACTGGGAGGTTACAGTTAACATTCAACTCCTTACCTTCCCCTTCCGTCCTTACGTCAACACGTTATGAAGAATGACTTGACATACACTGTGACCTCGAGAGTGCCGAATAACCCTCCCTGGTTCTCTCTTGATGTAAACAATAATAATTCATTTTTTATCTTTGAGATACTCTACTTTCATGGGAAACGGCTATGGTAAACCAGCAAGGGCAATCACAATCACAGCAACAACACCAACAATAACAATATATTCATCAACAACAATAGCAGTAATAATAATAATAATATAACCTCTAACTTGATATTCTTTCCCATAATGACTGCAGATAATTCCGAAATATGAAATATCTATTAGGTTATCCCAGGATAACAAAAGTCTTTACAACATAGTGAGCCACATACCTAATTATGATTGATCGGTAGCATCTTAGAGCACCATGCAACACTGATACATGCAACACGAAGCTGCATGTCAGACTCTCCTACAAAGCAGAATAGTTTCATTATAGCTAAAATAATAAGTGGAGGTTTGCCCCTGAAAAGCAGTCATCATTGTTAGTGTTGCTAATATTGTTATCATTTGTATGTGCAATCTAAATGATGCAAATCAAATTAAAGAGTTCAAGAGGTTCTAATAAACACAAATACTGTCATCAAAGATTATTTACCTTCATTCTAAGCATTGTTATACATCTTTGTAAGTAAGAACCAGGTATCATAAGTGCAAATTTGCAGGTGTATTCATCAATATTTTATTATAAATATATTCATATAAATGTATTCATAGAGTATACTGATTCCGCTTATATTCCCTAAGATAACTAGTTATAGCAGTTATAGAAGCTTGAAGACTCAGTGTACAGTATGATTAACTCTGAAAATTTATAATAATTAACAATATACATCATTTACTTCGATAATATCTTTCCATTTAATGCTGAGACTGACAATGAATGCCACCATAAAGTGATTCATAAAACCGTAACTCAATAATTCAAGAACATTATCAATTTTAAATACGTAATGTGTTTACCATCACCACATACATTGTTATTATCTCAAAATTATTATCTCTCATATGTTTATATGAAGTAAACATCCGTGGATTTTCTCTTTTAGAGAAATCAGTTTTACAGGCTAAGAGTTGTTATCTTACCTCAGCTAATTTCAAAGCCCAGCACTATTTATGATATACTACCACTCCTCAGGCCGCGAACTACACCAGTCGACTAACACCCAGGTACCTACTTACTGCTAGGTGAACAGAGGCAGCAGGTGTAAGGAAACATGCCCAACATTTCCACCCGTACCAAGTACGTATCGCACAACTCTTCTTGCTTTTGCAAAAGAAGAAAGTTGAACACGGCCTCGTAGGTCGGAGGGCCAGACATCCAGGTAACCTTCAGCTGGCCCTTATCTAATACCCAGCCACTACAATGAATGAAAAAATATACCTACATGGATGAATCTTATTGTAGCCAGCTGGCCCAGTGGCTAACGCGTCGGTCTGGTGTTTTATGACTGATCGTGGGTTCTATCCCCGCCCGTGGAATGGTTTGTTTGCAGTCGTGTCATTACGATTTCGAGTCACCACAATAAATGGACTGGGTATGTCTGTTTATAGCGCGCCCTCCTACAATGTTATTTGGTAACTATCCTTGAGGGGGTGGCAAACTATCAGTATCGGTGATCATCGGCCAATTTTTGTGGTATCGGTATAGGTGCAATACATCTCAATACATCACACTGTGATTAGAGATCCACATTTTAAATAAATATTACAGTTCTCAGTGATACATTAATGAAATGCCAAATTTAGAATGAGGACATGGGTATGTTCAGCCACTGTAATAATGCAGGAAACGTCATGTGAGGCGTGATGAGCATGAAATAACATTCTGGTGTCTGCCTCTTCTTGTACAGTTTTGAGATTATCTCAGCAACACTGTTCTTAGTTACCTGGTAGCACAGTTCTCCACAGGTATCATAGTATTTTCTCTTTCTCCTCTGGTCGCCATTGTTGCAAAATGAACTATTGATGAGTTTCATCTTACTCTCTGCACAAGTTAATAGAGGTCTCCACTGTCGAATTCCGTGATTATCTAAGATAATGACAAATCTAATCCTTTCTGTGGGCCCTCATAAAAATCTCTCCTTATATTTAATGAACTGTTGTTGATAAACGTCTACTTGAACACTTCACTCAGATGCTCTCGATACGTTGCTAATTAAATATAGCTGGTCAGATATTCTGTAAGGGCAAGGAATTTCATTAACAGAAGATGAGGTTCTCAGCCTTTCTTGTAAGTGCTGCTTTATTTGTCTTCCTAAGATTACTTGTATCATTAACTAATGACCGAGGGGCTAGTTCGATGGGGGAGGAGGGGGAGGTGCTCCAGCACAACTCTCATGCAACGAGTAACATATGACTAATATACTTACGGTCACTTGTGAGAACTACGTCTCTGATTGATATTTTCTTTGTGTTTCTTTATGTTGTCAAAAGTTTTCAGGTACATCCATGACAATCGTTCAAAAAATTCTTCCCTTGTGACTCCAGTCGTCATTCTTGGAATATTCTATATGCCTTGTCACCTTACTCTTGTGTAAGGTGACAAGGCAGGTGCAGCAAACATCTGGTGTCGAAGTTACTAGTGAAGAAACGTTCCACTAAGGGAACAAACCGGGTTTGTTTACCTTTCTGTCAAGAGTTCAACCAACGATTGCACAGCCTTACCGTCTTCAAGTCTTCGTGAAGCAGTTAGATCAAGATACTTTACTCCAGACCTACTTAAAATCTATTAGTTTTCTAAGCTCTTTTAGACATGTACTTCGGTACCTAGCAGTGATATAGTAACGGCTCACAGCACCTGGATGAAGACTGAATCCCTCGGCACTTTGTGTATCTTTGATGATAGTTTCTTCAATAGTTTGGTTCACAGGATTTTTTTCCGATAGGCTGTTATTACCTAGTCACTTTCCACCATATGTTAATGAATCGTTGGATGTGTTTGAGATAATCTGACCATTTGGTAATTGTAAACTAATAGACAGCATATTTATGTTTATCATAGGTTTTGATAAAAGATAAATTAAGTTTTTTTTTTATATTTTATTTAAAAACATTATGGACAATTTTACATATGTCAAAAATACATCTTAACAAATAAATAGGCGACAATCAATTATTCAATGTTAAGCTGTTTAAACCCGACACAATATATAATATGTCAAACACAAGCTATGTACCTCTACAACCTCCTACTAACACCACACATACACTAACCAATATTCTTAATACATCAAGGTTACAAAAACATATGTACAAAGGTGCAGTCCTATGACAATTGATACATGACCATCATAAACATCACTTGTACTTAATATGTACAAAAATTATATATATTACTGTAAACCCTAGTTCACTTTTTAATTCCTTCACAACTCACACTGTATAAATTAACCTTTACTCCTATATCCTTATGCAAGACATATACCAATTATAAAAACCCTTCAATGATGCAACTTGCACCTCCAGATGTAAAATCTGTTATGGTCACATGCCCCCCCCTCATCTACACTCACTTTTGCTCACCATTTGGGATTCAGCAAACCCCCAATTACTTGCTACTCTTTGTACAATATACACATTTAATTAATCCTACATAAACACAAAATATCAATGAGAACAAATTCAACCACTGTAAGCTTAAACTTATGTTCTCACTCCTATCGTTGTACAAAAATATAACCCCAAAACCTAACCTACACACACACCCATCCTCTACCATACAAAACCCAGCATATACCATACATACCCTCCTTATCCCTTAAGTCCATCTTAGTGTTAAGCATACATTAAATAGTTATACAAAACAAAAACTTATTCAATAATTTTTACAATTACATATCAAGCTAACAATATACATATGATTCAATGCCATAAATGAATCAACTTAAACTATTCAAAAATAAAAGCACATTATTCTGGCAAAAAAAGGTGAAACCTCCCTCATCCCTTCAATAATCCCGTGCTCACGTATTATTCTACCTACTGGTCTGTCCATTAACTGCCATCCCAGCCACTTTTTCACAAACCACAGTGAAAGCATCCTTCACACTACCCCTGACACCCCCACCACCCCTTTTAAGATGGCAATCGCACAAATACACCTTACACTCAAGTCTTAGTCTGTGTTCTGCAAACCAGGACATAATGCTTTCCCCTAAACCCCATGGTAAACAGTCCCCCACTAGTACCAAACTCTCCTCATCCACCCATCACCCACACCCATCCACACATCATGCACACCACCCATACAAAGAAACACGCCCCCTTCCACAACCGTTTCCCCCCTCGACCAGCCCCCTTAGTCGTTCACCCTATCTAACCCTAAAAGTATCCCGACAGTCATGCGCCTATAGGCCTCAGGAAAAGCCCTTCCCCAATCCCTACCATATACAACTTCGTTCCGACACTTTGTTCGATAAAAACGCGCTGCCAGCACACTAACCCTCACCTCCCCTACTACATCCCTCATACTCCAAGACACATGTATGTAATCTGCTACAATATACAGTATGGCTCTCCTCACATCTACACCTACTCCCTCCACGTCCATACTTAAAACCCTCAAAAATCAACCCACCCCCTACCACCGTAACACAACGCCTACCCATGCAGCACCCTACCTAAAACCTCACAAAAGTAAATGACGTGATATCCGGTATCCAAAAGCCACATCTCGGACATCCCCCTCCTTATTATACCCATAATGACTAACTGCGCCTGTGAAGCTAAAATTCCCTGTAAAAACCTATAAACCGTCTCCAGAACCTTGAGGCAGCCTCATACGATGTAACCAAACCCAAATCGCCCCCAATTGTACATAGGGTACACTGCCTCTCCCTGCACCAACTCTTCTTTAACACCCCCTCCCCAAGACTCCAACCTTCAGTCTCCCGGCTCACGAACTACAACATTCGCAAGCATCCCCTCACACTCAAAAGGTCCTTCCCCCCCCACCATCTCCTGATCTCCTTCATTACCTGCCCCACCCTCTTTCCTCTAGGTCCCCCTCCCCTAGAAAACGTTGCTTAACATAAATGCCTTGCACTCTCCCTCGCAAAGGAATGAGTCCCAACCCTCCCTACCCACCGGGCGTCATTACAACCTTCTTATTCAACCAATGCCTTCCATACGCCCATACATACCGTAAAACCTCTGTTGCAATTTCTCCACATCCACATCCCTAATGGGGTACACCGCTGCAACATACCATAATTTACTATAAATCAAAGTATTAATGGCTATGACCCTCTGAAATAATGTTACATCACCAGGCCTCCAGCCTCCCAACCTCCGTATGGCTGCCTCAACCACTGAAACCGAATTAATTTCTCTAGCTATCTGTACGTCATTGCAATACAGAACCCCAATATTTTCAGCCTATCTACCACAACCCAACCATACCTATGCCCCAACGCCCCCACCCATGTCCCTACCTCCAACAACTTTGATTTTGCCGGTTCACCCTCATTCCAGTAGCTTCCCCAAAAACTTCTATACAAATCCCAATGTATTCCAGGCCCCCCTCACCTTCTACCATTATGGTCGTATCATCCACAAAACCAACTATTCCACTAACACTATCCCTATCCTTATCACCCTCCCTTACTCTTTCTACCACTAACCGATAAAAAGGATCCTGAAGACAAGCAAACAAACATTGAGATAAAGGACACCCCTGTCTCAGGCCTCTGTCCATACCCACTGAGTTCCCTACCCTCCCATTCACCTGTACCCATACTAAAGCATCTCCATACAACGTCCGAACCCAATCCACCACCTCCTTCCCAAAACCCTTCCTTCTCAAAATGTCCACAGCACGTCCCCTGTCTACATTGTCATAGGCAGTTTCCCAATCCAAACCAACACACCTTTCCCCCTTTGCCTCTATAAACTCCCTAATCCTTCCATGCCCAGCCCACATACATCTCCCCGGTATCCCAAATTGCCCCCTCTCAATTACTTTCCCCAAAACTTTTTTCATCCTATTACCTAAGATTCTTGCAAATATTTTATAGTCGGCACATAACAACGATATACCCCTATAGCCGCGAATCGTCTCCGCCTTCTTCCCTTTGGCACCATCACGACTACCCCAGTGCGTTGATCTACACCCATGGAACCACACTCCTTCATATAATTAAAGACCTCTGTTAAACACACCCTAATTGCATCCCAATTCTGCACATAAAAATCACTTGGTAAGCCATCAATCCCAGGTGCCTTTCCCAACTTCATACCTTTTACAGCCTCCCATACTTCGTCCACTGTAATATGCCCCTCCATCTCCTCCCTGTCCCCATCCATGACATCCCTCTGAATACCCTCCAAAATCTCCTCTCTAGCCTTTCTCACCTCATCTCTTTTAGTCAAGTGCTCCCTGAACCAATGTTCCACATACCCACCTATGCCCTCTGTTGTCATCAAAACCTGCCCCTCCCTATATCCACCTAAAGCCTTACCCACCCGTAATATCATCACTGTCATACCCTTCCTCCTTGTCTGAAAACCACGTAACACAGTCATTGACGGTTTATCACCCCAAAGAACATCATCCATACCACTCCGCACTCTAAGCGCATGGAACCTTTCATTTTGTATTTCCTTAAGATGCTCATGTAATCCCCGTATTTCTTCCTCGTGATATCCCCCCATAACAATCTCTCAACTGTCCCTCCAAATACCTTTTGCAATCCAAAACTCAACTGGGTCTCCTCCCAACCCTCCCGCTTGTAATACGCTCGTATTGCTACCTTGCGTGTACATTCCACCACGTCCCCACGTCTCGTCCTCTTTGACCCTCCCCATAACCTCCCCACCACTCCGCAAACCTCCCCACGGTCCACCCCCCCAACCAACTGACATTAAGTTTCCAATAACCCGGATACGTTTTGACAACCCTCCCATTGCAATTGTGCCAGCACCCCACGATGATCAGAAAACCAACATCGATATAATCCACATTCCCTACTGTTATTGCCCCAGCCCCGTATATTCGATCCAGCCGAGCTGCATACCCTCTCCTTATGAAAGTATACTCTACGTTGCCACCCCTCCACCATCTGCGTCAACCACGCCAACTGCCCTAAAGACTTTCTTAAAACCCCAACTCACATCCCACCCCCTAGATTCCACATCCTTTTTCCGGATAATACTGTTCCAATCTCCACCTACTATCGCAATAACAGGTAACCCTCTCAAAAAATAGACCAACTCATCTTGCACAAATTCCTCCTTAATTCTCCTATTATTCATTGCTGGCATGTAAACCCCTACGAACACCACACGCACATCTCCCCATACCCCCTCAACACGCACCACTCTTCCCCCCCTCCTTCCTCCCAAGTTAACAAACTAAAAGGGCTGGTCTCTGATTCCTACCGCAACACCTCCCTTAAAGCTATCAGCGCTACCCGCATACACCTTGTACCCATCCAAACACAAGTCCCTGCCATACCTAAAATTATGTTCCTGTAATATACATACATCTACATTCAACCTTCTCAACGCAGCGCTACCCACTTTCGTTTGACCTCCGCTCGGAGGCCATTAACATTCATTGTTAAACACCTGAAAAAGTGAAGGGGCTTTCCTCTATGCTTTTGTATCTTCGGTGATACCACCTTCGAAGACCCAAACTTCCTCCCTTACCAATCGCTCCTTGTCCAAAACCTTTCTTTGTACACCTATCCTTCCTCCCTTCGCTACATCAACCCATGTTTTTTTGCTGACTCGTTGACCTGGCGTGGGGAAATCCTCATCCGAAGTTTCACCCGACTTCTTCCGGGACTCGCCCGAGGCCTCCATCTCCTCCTCACCCTCCTCCACATCTCCTCTGTGCACCTCCACTCGCACCTCTTGAACCAATGCCATTAGCATTCCATCACTCTTGCCAACATTCTCTGGTAAAATGCTATCCCCAGACTCCACACCAACTGTAGAACAAACCTGTAACTTCAATGGCAAAGTCCCTACAAAGAATTCCTGAAATTCTTGAATCAATGGATCAGGTAACACCAAACCTGCTTCCTCCTGACCTGAAGCCCCCTCAAGACTCCCAGTTGCCACGTCCTGATTCGTCTGAGGTAAAGTGAGGACACGCCAATCCTCATTGTCCACTATTTCACTCCATTTGCCGGTAGCTGCCATATCCATCTCTTCCGTTGCTACCGGTAGTTCCTCCCCAACCACAACATTCTCCTTCTGCAACACATCAACACGACTGGGTCGCTGCTGCTCCATCCTCTTGTCACAAGTTGCCGTCATATGCGCCGCCAAACCACATATCCTACAAGTCCTCTGTTGCCCAGCGTACGTAACGTAGACTTGCGTACGAAATCCATCCATGGTGACATAGGACGGAATCTGGCTCCTTAAGGTCATTTTCAGGGAATATGAACCCTCCAACAGCCCAGCATAAATACCTTGAGCCCACCGTCCAACCGAGGCAGCATGAACAACCCCGTACCGGCTAAATACCTCCCTGACATCAGCCTCACTTGCCTCAAAAGGCACATTCCGAAGTCTTATCCAAGTATAGTAGCTGGAAACATCCCGAAGTCGTACCACTAGACCGGAGTTGATCTCAATCCTCCACCACCCGGTCGTAAACACTGCTCTCCAGGAATTTCACAAAGATTCTGGCAGAACCATTCAATGCCAATCCACACAATTCACTATGCGATATTCCATAGGTGTCACGTATTATCGCTGGTAACAGTACATCTTCATTGCAGGGATAAATGGCCCCCTGCAATACCTCAACACAGACTGTATTGACTCGGCGCTTACTCCTGTCCGCCATCTTTGTGAAAATCAGTAATATGCGGTGGTACCACCAGGTGCCAGAGCAGTCGCACCCGCACACCACCAAGGCTGGGCTGCGAATGTAATGAAGTAGTCATTTCCCTTTTCGAGAAGCACGTATCAGTTCCAGTAAAAGCTCTGCCATGTCCTAGAATGACAACCAAAACGCAGCCAATGAGCCATATAGAACACATAGTTTCTCAAACACTGTATACAAAAATTTCTCCCATCGTTGGTGCCATGTGACAGGCCTTATCGGGGTGACGTTCCTCTAGCCACTAGTCAAATTTTACCATGCTAATTTTCACAGCTTCATATACTAACTTACACGACCGAGTACCTCTTATTATATATTCGTCCTCCAAATACCATTGTCACTGATCTTTCAACAACCTTTCTGGATTTGACAGCTAATGATGATATTAGATTAGAAAGAATGTAGAACACGCTATTCGTAGAACAATTTGCTTGTATGTATCATTGTTCTTCCAAGTTATCTCGGCAGCTTTTGCATACAGGACCTGACACACACGAACTCTTCAACATTTAGGGCATTCTTCAACTTAAGAAAATGGTTGAATGATTCATATACAGTTGATATGAGAATTGCAGAAGCCTTTATTGTAGGTAAATAATCAACAGTATCCTTCTAGACTGTCACATCGTTGCCTATCATTATACTGAAACTGGTTCATGAACTAACAGACTGATCAGGGGTAGCTGACATCCTCATCAAGGACCAGATAAAATCAGAGGTCTTTGCATTTTTTTTTTTACTCTGGCGTGACCAGTGGTGGACCTTTTCTAATGCCAGCATTGTATTCTGTCACCTCCACGATCACTGGCTTGATGCTTCGCTTCTTGTTTACAAACACGTCAGATATAGCTGGAGGATGGTGAACTGTGACCACTTCTCGTTATATCATAATACTATTTACTCTCCGAGGTTCCTCCACCGCTAATCGTTTTTTCTGACCGATCGATATTGCCAAAGGCGACACAAACAGAAATGGCTATCACGTAATTTTGCAGTCCCTTAAGGTGCATTTATAAAATGGAATAGATTTCATAAGCTGGTTCCGACATCTCACCCGCCTCATGGAGTACCTGTGTCACCCGCCTCATTGAGTACCTGTGTCACCCGCCTCATGGAGTACCTGTGTCACCCGCCTCATGGATTACCTGTGTCACCCGCCTCATGGATTACCTGTGTCACCCGCCTCATGGATTACCTGTGTCACCCGCCTCATGGACCAAATGTGTCACCGGCCTCATAGAGTACCTGTGTCACCCGCCTCATGGATTACCTGTGTTACCCGCCTTGTGGATTACCTGTGTCACCCGCCTTGTGGATTACCTGTGTCACCCGCCTCATGGATTACCTGTGTCACCCGCCTCATGGATTACCTGTGTCACCCGCCTCATGGATTACCTGTATCACCCGCCTCATGGATTACCTGTGTCACCCCCCTCATGGATTACCTGTGTCACCCGCCTCATGGAGTACCTGTGTCACCCGCCTCATGGATTACCTGTGTCACCCGCCTTGTGGATTACCTGTGTCACCCGCCTCATGGATTACCTGTGTCACCGCCTCATGGATTACCTGTGTCACCGCCTCATGGATTATCTGTGTCACCGCCTCATGGATTACCTGTGTCACCCGCCTCATGGATTACCTGTGTCACCGCCTCATGGATTACCTGTGTCACCCCCTCATGGATTACCTGTGTCACCGCCTCATGGAGTACCTGTGTCACCCGCCTCATGGATTACCTGTGTCACCGCCTTGTGGATTACCTGTGTCACACGCCTCATGGATTACCTGTGTCACCCGCCTCATGGAGTACCTGTGTCACCCGCCTCATGGATTACCTGTGTCACCCGCCTCATGGAGAACCTGTGTCACCCGCCTCATGGAGTACCTGTGTCACCCGCCTCATGGAGTACCTGTGTCACCCGCCTCATGGAGTACCTGTGTCACCCGCCTCATGGATTACCTGTGTCACCCGCCTCATGGATTACCTGTGTCACCCACCTCATGGATTACCTGTGTCACCCACCTCATGGATTGCCTGTGTCACCCACCTCATGGATTACCTGTGTCACCCACCTCATGGATTACCTGTGTCACCCACCTCATGGATTACCTGTGTCACCCACCTCATGGATTACCTGTGTCACCCACCTCATGGATTACCTGTGTCACCCACCTCATGGATTACCTGTGTCACCCACCTCATGGATTACCTGTGTCACCCACCTCATGGAGAACCTGTGTCACCCGCCTCATGGATTACCTGTGTCACCCACCTCATGGATTACCTGTGTCACCCACCTCATGGAGAACCTGTGTCACCCGCCTCATGGATTACCTGTGTCACCCGCCTCATGGAGTACCTGTGTCACCCGCCTCATGGAGTACCTGTGTCACCCGCCTCATGGAGTACCTGTGCTTATAAATGATGACAATTTAACATTAAGAAAATAATATACTGTATATACTGAACGGGATTTTCTGTTTAACCTGTAAAATAACAAACGTACACAGTATTATTATTAAATTCATGGGGAAGCGCCAAATTCATAAGGGTCGTATAGGACCTTGGGAGTAGGAGGTAATCAGGTTTGATATGAGGAAAAGTAAGTCAAATTCCTTGGATCAAACGCTCTTCACCAGCATCATATCCTTAAGAAATGAAATTGCATCCATGAAAATGTCAGCGATTTTCTGATCGTATTGAAACTTCTACTGTGCTTATATATTATTATTATTATTATTATTATTATTATTATTATTATTATTATTATTATTATTATTATTATTATTAACATTATTATTATTATTATTAACATTATTATTATTATTATTATTATTATTATTATTATTATTATTATTATTATTATTATTATTATTATTATTATTATTATTATTATTATTATCATAGCTACGAGCTAAACCCACAAGGTCACACAGCGCTGCTGTGCTTATAAAGGAACAATGGACCGGAACAGAAAAGATAAACCGTTTTAATTTTAGAATCAAAGATAGTTTTTACCTCTTATCAATGTAATATTTCTTACTATCTCATATAAAGTGGACCCCCGGTTTACGTTATTAATTCGTTCCAGAATGCTGTTCAAGTGCCGTTACCAAACGAATTTGTTCCCATAAGGAATAATGTAAATTACATTAGTCCTTTTAGACCCCAAAAATGCACTTACAAAAGCACTTACAAAAATACACTTACAAAAGCACTTACAAAAGCACTTACAAAAATACACTTATAAAAGCACTTACAAAAATACACTTACAAAAGCACTTACAAAAATACACTTACAAAAACATTTACAAAAATGCACTTACATAATTGTTCGAGTTTGGAGCAGTACCAAAACCGGGGGTCCACTGTATTATTATTCGTTACCAAACGAATTTGTTCCCATAAGGAATAATGTAAATTACATTAGTCCTTTTAGACCCCAAAAATGCACTTACAAAAGCACTTACAAAAATACACTTACAAAAGCACTTACAAAAGCACTTACAAAAATACACTTACAAAAGCACTTACAAAAATACACTTACAAAAGCACTTACAAAAATACACTTACAAAAACATTTACAAAAATACACTTACAAAAGCACTTACAAAAATGCACTTACATAATTGTTCGAGTTTGGAGCAGTACCAAAACCGGGGGTCCACTGTATTATTATTATTATTATTATTATTATTATTATTATTATTATTATTATTATTATTTCCCTTAATGCTAGTATTATTTTTAAAACATATTTTCGTTGTTGTTAATACTAGCACCAATGATATTAATACTGATGCGGGAAAAATATTACACTGAATAGAAAATATAATATACTAGACAGTTTCTCTCACGTCTACAGTGGAACTACATTGCATGTACACCGGACATGTACACCCGGTGTGTACACCCGGCATGTACACCCGACATGTGAACACGGCATGTGCACCTGACATGTAAACCCGGCATGTACACCAGAATCTACACCCGGCATGTACACTCAGCATGTTCACCCGGCATGTATACCCAGCATGTACACCCGGCATGTACACTCGGCGTGTAGACTCGGCATGTACATCCGGCATGTACACTCGGCATGTACACTCGGTATGTACACCACGCATGTACACCCGGCATGTACTTCTTACATGCACACTCAGCATGTACACCCGGCATGTACACCCGGCATGTACACTCGGCATTTGCACACTACATGTACATTCGGCATGTACACCCGGCATGTTCACCCAGCATGTACACCCAGCAGGTACACCCGGAATGTACACTCGACATGTACACCTGGCATGCACATCCGTCATGTACACCCGGTATGTATACCCGGCATGTACAATAGGCATGTACACTCGGCATGTACACCTGGAATGTACACCCGGCATGTACACCCGGCATTTACAATCAGCATGTACACCCGGCATGTACACCCAACATGTACACCCGGCATGTTCACCCGGCATGTACAGTTGGCATGTACACCCGGCATGTGCACCCAGCATGTACACCCAGCATGTACACTCGGCATGTACACCCGGCATGTACACCCGGCATGTGCACCCGGCATGTACACCCGACATGTACACCCGACAAGTGCACCTGGCATGTACACCCGGCATGTACACTCAGCATTTTCACTCGGCATGTACACCCAACATGTACACCCGGCATGTTCACCTGGCATGTACAGTTGGCAGGTACACCCTGCATGTGCACCTGGCATGTACACCCAGCATGTACAGCCGGCATGTACACCCGGCATGTACACCCGGCATGTGCACCCGGCATGTACACCCGACATGTACACCCGACATGTACACCCAGCATGTACACCCGGCATGTGCAGTTAGCATGTTCACCGACATGTATACCCGGCATGTACACTCGGCATGTACATCCAGTATGTACACTTGGCATGTACACCCGGCATGTACACCCGGCATGTACACCCGGCATGTACACCCGGCATGTACACCCGGCATGTACACCCGGCATGTACACCCGGCATGTACACCCGGCAGAGCAGGGGCGATGTTTTGTGGGTCACACATCTAGGTAGGGTCGACTCTCAAGTATAAGCGGGTAACAATGCTTTCATATGTATCTTATGAACTACAATCTTAGACCTTGGAATCCTCCTGCTGCTTCGAAACATTTCCTAGTTTTATGGTACCAATTTTTTTTTTTTTTTTTTTTTTTTTTTTTTTTTCGCAAGAATATTTACATCCGCAGTGTGCTGCTACCAAATGTCTTATGATAGTTCCGTCGTACAGGATCGATTTTGTATAGCAACTGATAAAGTGCCTTAAAAATATCTGCTTTATTAAAATTAATGGAGTTAGGGTGTAGGCTCTGAAGAGTGATGCAAGTATTGTTTATATTACTCTTAACCATGACTGCTGCTGTTAAATTTTATGGGGTAAACATGTAGGTGCTTTTCATATATTGTTTGTATTTATGATTTTCCCAGCTTATTTTTACTATGTACCAGTTATTTTTAAATCAATGCAAGTCATGCCTATATAAGGTGAATTTCAGTCTGCAAGAAAACAACATACTGAAACATTACAGAAAGCTGGGACCAGAGGGTCATCCAGGGCTCTACGCAATATAAAGATTGACACTTACATGATCGCAAACCACTCACAGATTGTACCTAACCCAGCGTCTCTCCAAGTAAAAACAATTAACGCCAATTAACACGAGCACTGAATTGAAAACAATGAACAATTTCATGATTTAATAAATAAAATGAGCTCTACTAAAAATAAGACACAGGAAGCCACCGAGACCCCTGCAGGCACCTCGGTCAACATAAAATCGTCAGCGGAAGTATTCAACAAGATCGAAGCAACATTTACAGATTACAATACTCGTGCAACACCATAAACTATTGTATACACTGAGAGGTGTATGTCTCTCAGAGTATGTGTTGAGAGACATACACTGAGAGATATATGTCTCTCAGAGTATGTATGCTGAGAGTTTACTTTAATTCATATTTTAGGAATTAAAGTAATGTTGTCTGGTGGCGAACAGGTTACTTGAGGTCTTAATAACCATAGTGAGGTCGATAGGATTAAAACCCCAGTAGTTAAGCTACAGTGAGGTAAGAGTTGAGAGTAATGTTTGCTTCACTGCTTAATGACCTACCCATGATATAATACTAAAACAAATATATATTCATCAATATCTTTCTTTGGAAATAATATATTAGATATAGTTACATGTTTTGAGTATGGATGTAATCATATTATTTCACTACAACACATTATTTATTATTATTATTATTATTATTATTATTATTATTATTATTATTATTATTGTTGTTGTTGTTCACCTATATGTTTACAGTGAAACATATAGGTGAACAGTATTTGGATAAGGGTAAAGAGGATTTTGTGGCATTTATGGATTTGGAAAAGGCGTATGATAGGGGGATAGGGGGCAATGTGGCAGATGTTGCAGGTGTATGGAAAAGGATAGTGTGGATAGGGGCAATGTGGCAGATGTTGCAGGTGTAGGAATAGGAGGTAGGTTACTGAAAGCAGTGAAGAGTTTTTATGAGGATAGTGAGGGTCAGGTTAGAGTGTGTAGGAGAGGGGGGATAATTTCCCAGTAAAAGTAGGCCTTAGACAAGGATGTGTATGTCACCGTGGTTGTTCAATATATTTATAGATGGGGTTGTAAAGAAGTGAATGCGAGGGTCTTGGCAAGGGTGTGGGGTTAAAAGACAAAGAATCAAATACAAAGTGGGAGTTGTTACAGTTGCTTTTTGTGATGACACTGTGCTTTTGGGAGATTCTGAAGAAGTTGCAGAGGTTGGTGGATGAATTTGGTAGGGTATGTAAAAGAAGAAAATTGAAAGTGAATATAGGAAAGAGTAAGGGGTGAGGATAACAAAAGATTAAGTGACAAAAGATTTGATATCAGATTGGAGGGAGAGAGTATGGAGGATGGAATGTATTCAGATATTTGGGAGTGGACATGTCAGCAGATGGGTCTATGAAGGATGAGGTGAATCATAGAATTGATGAGGGAAAAGGGTGAGTGGTGCACTTCGAGTCTGTGGAGACAAAGAACTTTGTCCATGGAAGTAAAGAGGGGAATGTATGAGAGTATAGTTATACCAACACTCTTATATGGGTGTGAAGCATGGGTGATGAATGTTGCAACGAGGAGAAGGCTGGAGGCAGTGGAGATGTCATGTCTGAGGTCAATGTGTGGTGTGAATATAATGCAGAGAATTCGGAGTTTGGAAATTAGGAGGAGGTGCGGGGTTACCAAAACTATTATCCAGAGAGCTGACTAGGGGTTGTTGAGGTG
>WNWK01009251.1:0-50000 GCA_009830355.1 Cherax destructor
TCATTTCTTAACATTCTAATACAATCGAATTCTCCCTGATGCTACACATCAATCTGATCTACTGTCTCTATTATTGTGATGCATCTTAAATATGCATAATATTGTCTGCCGTATGAGGTAAAACATTGTTGGGGTAATTTCCCCGGTGGGTCAATAATCCAGGATAATTCACCAAACATATTTTTACATGTCTTGGGTCTGCTTGAGCCCTTTTGCTCCTCTTCATCTGGAATCCTTCGAAAAAATCTGACTAATTCCTAGGTGTCTAATGATTGCTAGGTGAACAAAGGCAGTAAGTTTTGGGAGACTTGCTCTTAGCCTGAGCAGTCCCCGGGGGTCACACCCGGGTTCCAGCCAAGATACCAATGAGCTACGAGGCGACACGAGGAACTAATAGCTTAGTCGTGTTGTACGACAGTGAGACGGATGGTACGAATCATCTTCCTTTCCTCCAGCGTTTCTAAGGATTCCCTCCAGGGGCGTTTATCAATGCTGGTTGTGCACCTGGTAGTATATAACTGAGGGTGCTGGGTTGTACACCACGTGGTTATAATTGTGGGTTCTGTGTTGTGCACCTGGTAGTATATAACTATGGGTTCTGGGTTGTGCACCTGGTGGTATATAATTGTGGGCTCTGGGTTGTACACCACGTGGTATAATTGTGGGTTCTGGGTTGGCACCTGGTGGTATATAATTGTGGGCTCTGGGTTGTGCACCTGGTGGTATAATTGTGGGTTCTGGGTTGTGCACCTGGTGGTATATAATTGTGGGCTCTGGGTTGTGCACCTGGTTATATAATTGTGGGTTCTGGGTGTGCACCTGGTAGTATATAACTATGGGTGCTGGGTTGTGCACCACCTTCTATAACCGTTAGTGGGCAGGCTTCAAACACCTTTTATTGTACAGCAAAAAGGAATGGAACAGACTGCCTGCACATGTCAAAGCCAGTCATAGCATGAGCCAGTTCAAGAAGAGCCAAAATGTACCTAATGAATGTCGCGACAGAAAGGGAGGAGAATGATTTTTATTTTTTAGCAAACACACATGTATATGTAAATAACTCTTTTTACCTTATTCCTAGTATAATAACATATATCTCCTACAGTGTATAATATTAAGGTATTAAAAGGGCCCCAATGGAAATAAATCACTCTGACTTTTTTGAGTTATCCTAGTTTGAGTTATCCTAGGTTATCTACACATATAAGAACATAAGAACATAAGAAAGGAGGAACACTGCAGCAGGCCTGTTGGCCCATACTAGGCAGGTCCTTCATAATCGTCCCACTAACAGAATATTTGCTCAACCCAATTTTCAATGCTACCCAAGAAATAAGCTTTGACAATTTTACCCACTCATGCGCGAGTCCCACCCCAAATCCAACCCCCTCACTCATGAATTTATCCAACCTAAATTTGAAACTACCCAAGGTCCTAGCTTCAATAACCCTACTAGGCAGACTGTTCCACTCATCAACTACCCTATTTCCAAACCAATACTTTCCTATATCCTTTCTAAATCTAAACTTATCTAACTTGAATCCATTATTGCGGGTTCTCTTTGGAGAGATATCCTCAAGACCTTATTTATATCCCCTTTGTTAATACCATTTTCCACTTGTATCCCTTTCGATCATGTCTCCCTCATTCTACGTCTTTGGAAATAGGGTAGTTGATGAGTGGAACAGTCTGCCTAGTAGGGTTATTGAAGCAAGGACCTTGGGTAGTTTTAAATTTAGGTTGGATAAATTCATGAGTGAGAGGGGTTGGATTTGAGTGGGAATTGCACATGAGTAAATAAAATTATCAAAGCTTATTTCTTGGGTAGCATTGAAAATTAGGTTGAACAAATATTCTGTTAGTGGGATGGAATGTGAAGGACCTGCCTAGAATGGGCCAACAGGCCTGCTGCAGTGTTCCTCCTTTCTTATGTTCTTATGTTATTAGAATGTAATTTAAGGGTCTTCAATCTTTCTTCGTAAGGAAGATTTCTAATGCTATGTATTAATTTAGTCATTCTACGCTGAATGTTTTCTAACGAATTTATGTCCATAACGAATTTGTGTGATAATCTATGTAACTGCATTTGTGTATACCTGAATAAACTTACTTACTTACTAGGTGCACGTGTTGTTGATACAATGTGACTATGTGTTTTGTGTACAGGTTGGCGGCGGCGACGGCCAACATGACTTGGTGGACTCTATCCTGGACACCTTTGGTGAGGTCAACAGTCTCATGAGGTAAGTCTCCCAGCGTTTTCTTGTCGTGTTCCCTTGTTCATGTTCCCTTGTCATATTCTCTTGTCACTATCCCTTATTCATGTTCCCTTGTCACTATCCGTTATTCATGTTCCCTTGTCACTATCCCTTATTTATGTTCCCTTGTCACTATCCCTTATTCATGTTCCCTTGTCACTATCCCGTGGTGGACCTGACTTAACTTGAGTGGTGGACCTGACTTAACTCAGTGAAGACGTGTCTTGTGTGCTCTGTGAATCTGAACAAGATGTCCTCTTGAGCTACTCTACCACAGCTGAAGGAAGAACTGAGGGTAGCTAAGCTTGAGATACAGCGACTGGACTGAGGAAAACAAGAGGATTCGTAGTAATCCTCCTGTTAGAATCCTCAAGCCAAGAAAGGAACCTGGACAGTGGCCGGAATGCATGGGACAAAGTTAAAGATCAAGAGGATGGATGGAGAGGTAGAATTAACGAAGAACCAGAAACCTGTTGTGGAAACATCGAACCGATTCTCCGTGTTACCCGATGAATGTGAGTCGACTACAGGAACATCACGAACGACACCAAGGAAGGTAAGAACATTGTTCTGTTGGGAAATCAAATTAGGTATATGGATAGGGCCTTCTGCTTGAAAGAGAGAAGTAGGAGACAGAGGGTTTGCTTTCCTGGGGCTGGGAGGAGGATATTGTTAGCCGCCTGGACGACATCATGAGAGGTAATGGGAGCAATCCCCATTATCTGTCTCAGTGCTGGAGGCAACGATGCTTTGGGAGACGTAGGAGGAGGACCTGACTAGCATGTATAGGTCAGCAATAGACATAATTAGGAAGAAGGGGGGAACCCTGTCATATGTGGTATTTTGCCAAGGAGAGGAGTTGAGATGAATGGCTGTCCAGGGCAATTGGTGTCAATTGCTGGCTGGACAAACACTGTAAGGATAATGCAGTACCATTCATTTGCAACTGGGACCACTTCTATGGCCGAAATGACATGTATGCCAGGGATGGGGTTCACTTATCCAGGGCAGGGTGGATTTTCTTGCTAGCTCAGTTGAGGGGGTTGTTAGACTTTAAACTAGGATTAGTTAGAGGTATGGGTTTAGAAATGGAAAATAATGAATGTCGAAATATAGATCTAGGCTTTGATATAAAAATCTTAACAATAACAAGGACAGAAATAGGTATAGTGGTAAACAGAATGGAGCAGGAAGGGTAAAGAGAAAGGAGGGTCTTTAAAAGTGTATTATACAAATAGTCGTAGTGCTAGGAATAAGATGGACGATTTGAGATTATTTGCAAGTGCAGGTAACATTGATGTATTTGCCATAACTGAGACGTGGTTCAATACGAAAATAGGGACATGCCTGCTGAATGTCATATACAGGGTTTTAAATTGTTCCAAGTAGACAGAAGTTTCGGGAAGGGGGGTGGAGTGGCACTGTATGTCCGAGATCGCTTGAACTGTTGCATAAAAAAGGGAATAAAGTCTGAAATAACACATACAGAGTCTGTCTGGATAGAATTTTCAGAGGGGCATGAAAAATTGATTTTAGGTGTGATATACCGTCCCCAAACTTAGATAGGGACCAAGGGAGACTACTATGGGAGGAAATTGTTAAGGCCACAATGCACGATAACGTAGTTATTCTGGGTGACTTCAACTTTAGTCAAATTGATTGGAATTTTTGACTGGGAATTTAGAATCTAACGACTTTAGATGTAGTTCAAGATTGTTTTTTGAAGCAGTTTGTGACAGAACCTACAAGGGGAAATAACCTGCTTGACTTAGTTCTGGCAAACAAGGAAACCC
Source organism: Cherax destructor (assembly GCA_009830355.1). Taxonomy (NCBI): domain Eukaryota; kingdom Metazoa; phylum Arthropoda; class Malacostraca; order Decapoda; family Parastacidae; genus Cherax; species Cherax destructor. The sequence continues at coordinate 4,052 of WNWK01009251.1, forward strand.
TTGTTAATAATTTAGAAATTACAGAGGAACTGGGCCAAGCGACCACAAATCAATTACCTTTGGCATTGATTGGAAGTTTCATAGTACGAATAACTCAGTAACGGTCCCAGATTTTCGCTAGCAGATTACAATGGACTTAGAGAACACTTATCATCTGTGGACTGGGGTAATGAAGATAGCTATCAATATGACAGTTTTCTGAACACTATACATGCTGCCCAAATAACATTTATCCCATATAAAGAAATTAGATCGAATAGAAATGACCCAAAATGGATGAATAATAGGCTCAAATATCTTTTAGGGCAGAAGAAAGGAGTTTATAGGCGTATCAAAAGAGGTGAGGTCATCTTATGAGTCAGTATATTGACATTAAGAGGGACGTAAAAGGGGATAAGAAAAGCTAAACGGGACTACGAAATTAAAGTTGCTAGGGATTCAAAACTAACCCAAAAGTTTTTTCAGGTGTATAGAACAAAAGTTAGAGATAAGATAGGTCCCCTTAAAAATAATTATGGGTATCTTACTGACAAAGAGAATGAAATGTGCTCTATTTTTAATAATTATTTTCTCGGTTTTCACTCAGGAAGACATTAATAATATCCCAAGAATTAGGTATTTTAGTGGGCCTGAAGAAGATAAATTATGTAGTATCACAGTCACTAGCTGAAAAGGTTATCAAACAGATAGACCGTTTGAAGCAAAATAAATCGCCAGGCCCCTGATGAGCTTTTTTCAAGGGTTCTTAAGGAATGCAAAATAGAACTCTGTGAACCCTTAACTAACATTTTTAACCTATCTCTTCAAACAGGTGTAGTGCGATACGTGGAAGATGGCTAATGTAATTCCTATTTTTAAAGCAGGGGACAAGTCGTTACCATCAAATTACCGCCCAATAAGTCTAACATCAATTGTAGGCAAATTACTAGAGTCGATTATCGCTGATAACATAAGAAGCCATCTCGATAGGCATAATTTGATTAATGATACTCAGCATGGATTCACCAGGGGCCGTTCCTGCCTAACTAATTTGTTAACTTTTTCAGTGGGCTTTTTGAGGCAGTTGATAATGATAAAGAATTCGATATCGTTTATTTGGATTTTAGTAAGGCTTTTGATAGAGTACCACATCAGAGACTGTTAAAGAAAGTGGCTGCTCATGGCATTGGGGGAAAAGTGTTGTCATGGATCGAGTCATGGCTCACCAATAGGAAGCAGAGGGTGTGCATAAATGGGGTTAAATCGGAGTGGGATCTGTAACAAGTGGCGTTCCTCAGGGATCGGTTTTGGGCCCGTTGTTGTTTATAATATATATAAATGACCTTGACGAGGGAATTTCTAGTGATATGAGCAAATTCGCTGATGACACGAAGATAGGTAGGATAATCGATTCAGACGTAGATGTCAGTGAACTACAGGAGACATGATCGAGGTATACAAGTGGAAAATGGGTATTAACAAAGGGGATATAAATAAGGTCTTGAGGGTATCTCTCCAAGAGAGAACCCGCAATAATGGATTCAAGTTAGATAAGTTTAGATTTAGAAAGGATATAGGAAAGTATTGGTTTGGAAATAGGGTAGTTGATGAATGGAACAGTCTGCCTAGTAGGGTTATTGAAGCAAGGACCTTGGGTAGTTTTAAATTTAGGTTGGATAAATTCATGAGTGAAAGGGGTTGGATTTGAGTGGGAATTGCACATGAGTAAATAAAATTATCAAAGCTTATTTTTTGGGTAGCATTGAAAATTAGGTTGAACAAATATTCTGTTGGTGGGATGGAATGTGAAGGACTTGCCTAGAATGGGCCAACAGGCCTGCTGCAGTGTTCCTCCTTTCTTATGTTCTTATGTTCTTATGTTCAATGTTCCCATGTCGCTATCCCTTATTCATGTTCCCTTGTCACTATCCCTTATTCAATGTTCCCTTGTCGCTATCCCTTATTCATGTTCCTTTGTCACTATCCGTTATTCATGTTCCCGTGTCACAGCCCCTAATGTTTCATTAGTCTCTTGTTCATATATTATCTTCACGTTACCTTGTGTTACGAAGTTATGGGGAACCTGTGGGGGTAATCACTGGTCTAGGGGTAAACAAAATTTTTAAACTCAAGCAGCCTAGGGCCACGCACTCGTAAACTCAAGCAGCCTAGGGCCACACACTCGTAAACTCAAGCAGCCTAGGGCCACACACTTGTAAACTCAAGCAGCCTAGGGCCACACACTCGTAAACTCAAGCAGCCTAGGGCCACACACTCGTAAACTCAAGCAGCCTAGGGCCACACACTCGTAAACTCAAGCAGCCTAGGGCCACACACTCGTAAACTCACAGAAAGTGCTAATCAGGTGGTCAACACTTGTTTACTAATCACCTTGGGTTTGATCTTTCAGAAATGTTAAATTAAACTGTCCTTTAGAAAAATAAACATTATACAAAACAGTATTTGCAACACAAACCCGCCTTTAACACATGCCACAAAACCTTAAGTAACACGCTCAAAATTATCAGTTGATTAAAGTCAGTCTGTAAGAAACTTAAACGTGATTAACGACGCCAGTGGGCAGCCATACTTCCAGTCTGCTGGTAAATGCGCTGTTATTTCCGCGTCTCCACAACTCACACAGGACACAAACAACAAGGCCAGACACCTGCCAGGGATCACGTAAGCGCAAAACAAAACTCAAACCCAACCTGCGGCCAGAGCATTACCACCAGATTCACAGTACCACTTATCTGCCATACCACCAGATTCACAGTACCACTTATCTGCCATACCACCAGATTCACAGTACCACTTATCTGCCATACCACCAGATTCACAGTACCACTTATCTGCCATGCCCCTCTAATCAAGTGACTCGTGACCACTCAGTAAGAGTCCACAAAACGATGACACGATTTATAAAATTATGGAGCACTTTTTTCACATTATAAACACCTTATTTTATAATATAGTTTATCAATATAACAAACCATACCACGGTGGTTCTGAACCCGAGTCACAGATTCAAAACCAGACGCCATGTCTGAACGCCTCCACTCAGTGAGTCAGGTTTGTTCAATTTATTACGATTTGGAGTCATTCAATATAACACCTTATTCTTATCATAAATAATCATATAACATAATATCAATAATGGGTGTCGACTTTGTAGAATGAAGTCCAAGTCGGGCCGAAACGTCGTAGTTGTTAAGTCTCTTCTTTTATATGTGCAGTTGTATGTTCCCTTATCATATTCTGTCATATTTTCTTATGTCACCTAGTTCACATTTATTCGATCCTTATTTATATCCATTCGTTCATGCTTCCTTGTTATATTTTCTAGCTGGCGTTTTTATGTTAGCATTCCCATGTTCATCTTTCGTGAGAGAGCTAGAGCACCGACGTGGTCAGACTCGCATGACTCGTAGGTGACACTAAACGTCCTTGGTATACACAGGGTGTTAGGCTGAACTTTCCCGATAACACTCTGCTTCCTGATAAATGTCTGGCTAATACAATAAGCAAACAAACATCCTAAAGCAAGGATCCAGTTCAGAAAAAAATCACACAGCTATGTGTTAGTAGAATGGAATAATGATGTGATCAATGATCTGCTTAATACAACTTATGGAAGTATTAAGCTGCTCCGCCCTCCATCAGCACTTTAAAAAATGGGTCAGCATTATAACCTTTGGACACTCTCTACATGGACCCATCCTACCTGACTTAAAGTGAATGTCACTAGACCTAAACGGCTTAATGGAAGCCAGCAAATTACTGCCTGTTGGGTAGGTCTAGTGCCCTTCCCTCAGGAATATCTGCGAGCCTGGCCTACGTTTCCTACCTATTGAAGTGCATCAACCTCCCTCAGCGTAGGTGTTACAAATGTCAGCACTATGATCACATTGCTAGACTGTGAAATACTCCTATTGTTGGTGTAGTAAGTGTGGCGGGAAACATCCCACTAGGGACTTGACAGTCAGAGTGAGGGGCCAGAAATTTAAATGTATTAACTGTAAAGAAGTTGGAGTTACTGGAGTGCAGATAAATGGTTCAGAGAACCGACAAGTTGATAAATTAGACACGTGTGTAACACAGCAACATCTTGGGATCTTGTAATTAGAACATAGAACATAGAAAGAACACTGCAGCAGCTTTGCCCTACTAAGGTCCTCCAATCTCCCACTAACAGAATATTTCTCAACCTATTATGTCCCAGAAAGCTTAATCTACCACTCATGAGTCCCTAAATCCACCTATGGACCTCTCCACCTATGGATTTGTCCAAGATGACACCGGCTGCTTCACCTCACCTGTCTTCTGTATATAAGCCACTTCGCGCATGTTGTGTTCTGATCAAGATGGACTGATTACATCGACTCCAGGCTGAAGGACCAATTACCTGAAACTCCTTCTGATCTTCATCATTCTTCTTTGTATTGGACTGATGAAGCCACTGTAGGGCGAAACGTTTCCACAATAATGATGCACGAGTGTTGCACATGGAGTTACAGTTTGGCATAAAGACTGCAAATGGAACCCCAACAACTTTCGATCTCAACCAGACAAGAGTCCATTAATGACAACCGAGGGTGAGGCCAGCCAGCCTACCACTGCCATACCTGTGAGCCCATCTCTGGAAAGTGCAGGAGAGCCCTTCCTCCCTCCAAATGTTTCTGCTGCACCAGTTGTAGAGAAGCTAACCATCTGTGCTAGCACACACAGAGCAACTGATCCGCCACCAGTCACACCTGTGACTACACCTGACTATGTTGACGAGCCTGTCACTCTTCTCAACACACATGACCTCATCGGAAGCTGGGAATGAGGTAATAGCATGGGAATGACCTATTATGAATGACGAGTCTCCATGTCAGAGGCACCGCCAGAAAACACCAATGTAACCTTTGTACCTGTAAATGTGATAGGTCACAGGTGCTGAAGAAAGGACTAACTCGAGAGTACATTTCTTTCTAAAAAACATTGGATTTCTCTGACCTTTTTCAAGTCATAACAATCTTGCAAAATAAAACTGACCATCTTCAACGGATGCTGATAAATTTGATAAAACTAGGTAGTCAGAATGGTGCCCTCGATCACAGAGATGATCTTGCAAGTGCAACAATCTCTACTGAATTTCAAACAATTTGTTAAAGAGAAGACAATGATTCTTGGCTTCAAACATTGCCTAGGAATGTGCCGGCAAAATGCCGGGAAATGTTTAGAGAAAAAGGTTATGAAAAAAAGAAGGTACAAACTGCGTTACTTGCTGTGAAGTGTTTGCACACTGTTACCCAAGCGTAATATGAGCAATATGCCTTGTATGGGCCAGTAGGCCTTCTGCAGTGTTCCTCCATTCTTATGTTCTTATGTTCTTATAACTTATTACAATGAACCAAAAAAATTCATCGAACATTTCTCCAGGAAGCGTTGCCTGACTTATATCATATTAATGCATACAAGAATATTGATGTCATCTGTTTGCAGGAATGTAGACTATGAGTTGGATTACCTTCCCCGAAGTTGCTCGGATATGATGCATATAACTTAAGGTCAACCAACTGTTGTGTGATGTATGTTAGACAGAACTTGCCACATTCACTCCTTGCCCTGCAGAGTTTAGTAAACATGCAGTATCATGACGTCAAAATAAACGCAGGCAACTTTCATAAACATCCTTAATCTTTATGCTTTATCAAACTAGCTTTGACCTGATGCTTTACTTGATGACATCAGTAGTGATCCCTCACTCATTCTTGGAGACTTTAAATGCCAGACATAAGAATATTGGTGAATTTATAACAAACACCATTGGAACTAAACTAGTGAAATTTCTAAATGAGCATGATCCTTTTCGGATTGTGGGCATTATTGAGCCTACTCACATATATGGTGGCATAATAGATCTGTGGTGTGCCTTGGATTTAATATATATACGATGCATAACTCTGTCATAGTTGACCTTTTATCTGATCACTTCCCAAGAATCTTCATCATATCTCCAGCAATCAAGGAGCTAAATACTGAAGGAACAAACTTAACCCAGAACACAGAGATAACTTTATTAACTACTTGCATCAATGGTATAAGACTTACCAGGCCTCTGGCACACAAAAATTCGATGAAGATTTAATTGCCACTATTGAGAACTTGCTCACAGACCAAGTGAATGAAAAAAAGAGGACATAAATCTTCCATAATAAATAATAATAAATGTCATCATAAGTACTATAATGAACTACATCTACGCAATTTAACACATATAGCAGCTAGGAGGATTGGTAAAGCGTATCGTGAATGTAGAACCCCAGACTTGCTCAGAACGTTCCAAGCTGCACTAACCAATGCAAGGAACAGAAAGCAAGACCTTAGGCAACAGGAATGGGAACAATTTGTTAATGGGCCAAATTACTGATGAAAGTGATTGCCTCTTCACCGAGTATGAATTAAATAATTCATTAACTAAAGGTCAATCAACTACTCCTGGAGAGGATGGTATAACCTATGATATTCTCAGAACCCTTTGTTAGCACTGTACAATCTCAGTTACATCGATAATGTTCTTCCTACTTCCTGGACCAATAGTCTCATTGTGACTATCCCTAAGCCACAACAGCCTGATACATTTAGACCGATCTCCTTAATTAGTTGTCTTTGTAAAACTTTTGAAAGAATGACTACCATAGAATCAGACACCAATTTTTCCCCTCATATCTATGGGTTCATGAAAAGTAAAAGTGTGCAGAATTGTATTTCCATCTTTCTCACTGCACACCTCTACTAGTTTTACCACATTTCTTGATCTAAAATCTGCATTTGATATCGCAAACAGAACCGTTATATTACATGAACTAGCCAAAATGAATAGAGTATCCTTCGTTCTTTATTTAGGCTTTAGAAGCGAGTCTAAAGAAATATCCCTAGGTACACTGCAGGGAGGAATTCTCAGTCTAATGCTATTGAATGTTCTGAGTAATGCTCTACTAAATGCTCTACCTACATCACCTAAATATACAGCTATAAGCTATGCTGATGACATCATGGTCCATACGACAGGACATAAGAATATGATTACCATCCTTAATGAAGTTCAAACAATTTGTAATCGATTAGGTCTTATCATATCTTCATCTAAAACAAAGATATTGACAAGCAAACGACATCCCCCACCCATCTGTTTGCTACGTTAAATCTTACAAATTAGTGCAGATGTACCGTTCAATAAATCCACCACACTGGAACTGAAAAAGTAATGCAAAGACAGGTTAAATACTCTCAAAGCTGTTGCTGGCTACAACCCCAACTATGGTGCCAATGTGAGAATAGTGAGAATGATGTACATAGCCTATATTAGGTCCTTAATTGATTATGCTGCGCCATGTTAATATTAGCCAAGGAAAATTCTCTCTGGCTCTTGGAGTTAATGCAAAATGAAACCCTCGGAAGTATTGTTGTCTGTCCTAAATCTACCAAGGTTTTTAATATGAGGAAGGAGCTTGGTGTCTCTAGTATCAGTGATAAGAGTATTGAGATTAACACTGTACTTGGTATTAAAATGTTAAGAAATGAACAAAACACTGTCACTACAAATCTTACTAAATGTTTAGAAGTAAATACATAGATCTAGATGGGTTATTACGAACACAGTTGTATAACGGCCTGCTCACCAAGTCGTGGAGGGAGCAAAAGACAGCATAAGTTATATGACTTGTATTTCCTTCACAAAATAAGCAAGTTTGTATTTACAATATCTACACTACAATATGCACAGTAATGTAAAACAACCTGTACAACAAGGTGTTAAAAGAGGCAAAAAACAAGAGCAGTACAAAACACTGTGAGCGACCATCAGCCCAGACAAGTCTGCCAATCCTCGTGTCACAAGTGAACGTCAGTGCTTCACAGCTCTGGCTGGCTTGTCTGTGATTGGCAGATGAACTGAGGTAGTGAGATAACGATGGGTACCCTACTGAGTGGGCAAGCAGCCTATATGGAAGTGTGACATATGCCGAGTAAAATCTAACATACTCATAGTATGCCTCACTTGTGAAATCATGCAATTATATTAAGTTTCGTAACTTGCACGAACTGTATCAGTGTAGACCACAAGAGCATTACACCCTCCATGGATCATGTGCTCATTTAATATCACATACCTGCAAGCCCCTCCCAAGAAGCTTATTACTTAAATTTCTTGTAAAAGCAACTGCTCCAGAAGAAATTTCTCGCTTAACTATTAGTAATAATTTACTAATTACTGGCAGGGCTGCATTTGCTCTTGTTGGTTTACACTGCAAACTAAATTGTTTGCCATCCTAATGACGCTAAAGCTAACTTAAGACACTGAGCTTAACTCTCTAATTATTACTGATTCTCTTGCACACATAATGATTAATAACATGTTCATTGGAGAAGCCAGATATACATACTCAAAAGTCTGGGAAAAGGGAATGTATAATTGTTATGGATTCCGTAATATGTAAAAAATCTAATCCATAACACAAACACCAGTGGCGGCAGAGCGCATGTGCGATTAACAGGAAGATAACACATTTGTTCCTTATCTATGTTATTTTGATGATACAAACAGTGGAGTAAAATCGCATCTTCCTATGGCCGCAGACACTCAGAAACTTGTTCATTAATGCCCTGAAATAGATTATTGTGCAGCATACAAATGCAGCATACATATCAGGAATGGAAGGACCTTCATGAATGTAAAGACACCACTGTGGCAGAAATGTTCTTTGTCACTATTATGTTCATTCCACATGAACATAAGAACAATATTGTTAAGTACTGGGCAGCAACAAGACTCTTATATACTCGAGCGTTTAGTGACCTTATTTTTCGAAACCGATTCTTGTTGCTGTCGCGTATATTGCATTGCTCTGAGAAGGCAACTCCCGTCAACAATGATATGGTGTTCGAAATCAGGGAAGTTTTCAAGTATTAGAAAATTAAGTTCATTGATTTTTATATCGGTTCCAAAATTCTGTGATTGACGAGTCTTTGATAGTGTTCCAGGGACGACGATCGTTGAAACAGTACATACAGTAGTGTACATATTAATTGGGACAGTGGTAAAATAAAACGTTTATTTGGAAAATTAATGGTTATTTGAGAAATACATGGAAATGATATGACAGATAATTGATTTAAAAATAGATATGATTACCCTGATTAGTATTCCTACACGACTCACGAAATCGTAATGACACGATTGCAAACAAACCATACCACGGGTGGGATTCGAACCCGCGGTCAGAGAGTCTCAAAACTCCAGACCGTCGCGTAAGCCATTGGGCCAGCTAGCTTCAATAAGATTCATCCAACTAGGTATATTTCTGCACCATAGGAAGGTTAGCATAGGCACCACTGTGTTGGCACTGTGTTGTGTCTCCCCCCAGAGAGACTACAGCAGCCCCCTCGCACAGATCTGCACACAGGCAAGCGCTCTGCCCGAATCTCTAGCCCAGAGCTCTGCACACAGGCCAGAGCTCCTCCAGAATCTCCTTTTCTAGCAGTTTTCTAGAGCTTATATCGTCCTGCCCGCATACCCCCTTAACCCCAGGTTTTGGGGGTTCATCCTCCATGGGTCACACCACGTGTTTTCACACCAAAGGTAGATTTCGCCGGTCACTAACTACTCCTTACCGGCGAACCTACAACAACAACAACTTACTGTCGCCGTCAAGAACAAAAGACCTGAGACCGAGAGGGCGCCAGGAGTCTTCCTACAGTATCACACTTCCCTGCCAAGGCAATGGGTGTGACAATTTACTCTGGTTGGTTACAACAGGAGTGATTGTTACAACAGGAATGGTTGTTACAACGGGGGGGGGGTTGTTACAACAGGGGGTAGTTGTTACGACAGGAGTGGTTGTTAGAACAGGGCTGGTTGTTACAACAGGAGTGGTTTACAACAGTCACTTATGTTACCTGTTGCAATGACTGCAGCCATCTGTGAATGTTGTATAAGTCTATAATAAGCAAAGTGGTTGCAAGGTGCAGCGTAGGGCTTGCTGCACACGGGACCTCGGTTCGATTCCCCGTTCATGATTTCGCATATTGATATTCGTTCATGTTATTACCACTGTTGCTGCTGAACAGCGGTTTAGTGCTGATCTTGTAGGTTACTACAATGGGTAGCGTGGAAGGTCCACACGGCACATGGACTAGCTTCAGGTTTATTATACGACAAGTGGGTACACATCGGGCAGGGTGAGGGGGAGGGGAAAGGATGTTGATCCTAGGAGTGTAAGCCGTTGAGTGAGGGCGACTGGGCATCACGTCTCACTGACCTGAGCAGGCCTAGAGAGGGCAGCACCGTAGTGCCGCGGGATATAAATCTAGCAGGCAGCATAGGCTGTCTAGCAGACAGTACAGGCTGTCTACATTCATTGCAATTTATCTTGGGTTAAGACAGTGGTGTGTACCTGTGTATATACACTGGGAGTGTTGTATAAGATAAGATAAGATTTCTTCGGATTTTTAACCCCGAAGGATTAGCCACCCAGGAGAACCCAAGAAAGTCTTATTTCCATTGGGGTCCTTAATCTTGTCTCCCAGGATGCGACCCACACCAGTCGACTAACAACCCAGGTACCTATTTGCTGCTAGGTGAACATGACAACAGGTGTAAGGAAACACGTCGAAATGTTTCCACCCGCCGGGAATCGAACCCGGGCCCTCCGTGTGTGAAGCGAGAGCTCAAGCCACCAGGCCACCGGGCCACCTCCTATACCTATGTACCTATGTATATACACCGGGAGTGGTGTGTACCTGTGTATATACACCGGGAGTGGTGTGTACCTGTGTATATACACCGGGAGTGGTGTGTACCTGTGTATATACACCGGGAGTGGTGTGTACCTGTGTATATACACCGGGAGTGTGTGTGTGTACCTGTGTATATACACCGGGAGTGGTGTGTACCTGTGTATATACACCGGGAGTGGTGTGTACCTGTGTATATACACCGGGAGTGGTGTGTACCTGTGTATATACACCGGGAGTGGTGTGTACCTGTGTATATACACCGGGAGTGGTGTGTACCTGTGTATATACACCGGAGTGGTGTGTACCTGTGTATATACACCGGGAGTTGTGTGTACCTGTGTATATACACCGGGAGTGGATGTGTACCTGTGTATATACACCGGGAGTGGTGTGTACCTGTGTATATACACCGGGAGTGGTGTGTACCTGTGTATATACACCGGGAGTGGTGTGTACCTGTGTATATACACCGGGAGTGGTGTGTACCTGTGTATATACACCGGGAGTGGTGTGTACCTGTGTATATACACCGGGAGTGGTGTGTACCTGTGTATATACACCGGGAGTGGTGTGTACCTGTGTATATACACCGGGAGTGGTGTGTACCTGTGTATATACACCGGGAGTGGTGTGTACCTGTGTATATACACGGGAGTGGTGTGTATCTGTGTTTATATAGAGGTAGGTGTGTATATTTGTGTTTATATAAAGGCAGGTGTGTATCTTTGTGTTTATTTAGAGAGGTAGATGCGTTTATTAGTGTTTATGTAGAGAGGCAGGTGTGTATGCAGCATTAACTGGATTTCGCAACTTTGTGTTGTAAGACTAGTGACGCGATGATGTAACAGAAGAGTAGAACAAGGGAGGTGCAGGATGAAGGGGGAGCAAGAGGAGATGCGGATGAGTAGGTATATGTCGGGAAGTAGGATGACGTGGGTGGGAGGATGAGACGGTAGTTGATGGGGAGGGGGGAAAGTAGATAGATGTGGAGAAGGATGAGGATGAAGCAGGTGAGAGCTATCTGTAAAGGACCCCAATGGAAATAAGTCACTCTGTCTGACTTTTTTTGGGTTATCCTGGGTTCTCTACACATATGCTGCTATGTATGATAATCTATGTAACTGTATTTGTGTATACCTGAATAAACTTACTTAATCTGCAGTGATAATGCTGAGAGCCTCCACACCTGAGTCACCTCCAGCTACCTCACTAGGTAACCCGGGCTTCTTCAGTCACCGATTAAATCTGTTTATAATTCTATGCTTGTGCCAGTGTGAGGTAGTGTTAATATTAATATTTTGTAGCACACATATAATGTGAGTATTTTCAAGCTATCAGCTGTTTTTTAACCGATACCATGAAAATGGCCGATACCCGCCAATACCGATACCGATACTTTGGGACATCCCTGTTTCTTGTGAATTGTTTTTAGGAGATATCAGCACAAATAATATATTTATTTTGGCATGAGCGACACCAGCTTAAACAAAGTCACTTTAAACGTAAACAAAGAAGCGTCATTCCCATACCTGCCTCTGACGGAGTAAGGTTAAGTTACGTTAGGTTATTTTAGGATGGGTTATATTGGTTCCCATAGGTTATGTTAGGTTTCTTGTTGTTGTAGGTTCGCCGGTACATCCGGCCCGGGTCTTCTCCAAATGGTGACCTGGCATTAGGTTTCTTACCATTTCTTGACCACCTATCCCACATAAACCACCTGATGTTGGACATATTAAGGAATCAAGTATGGATGAACTCCGACCAGGAGCTGAAGTCAATTTTGAAGTTATGCTGTATTCACCAGCGTTGCATCCACCAGTATTGCATCCACCTGTGTTGCATCCACCAGTACTGCATCCACGAGTGTTGCATCCACCAGTATTGCATCCACCTGTGTTGCATCCACCAGTGCTGCATCCACCAGTGTTGCATCCACGAGTGTTGCATCCACGAGTGTTGCATCCACCAGTATTGCATCCACCTGTGTTGCATCCACCAGTGTTGCATCCACGAGTGTTGCATCCACCAGTATTGCATCCACCTGTGCTGCATCCACCAGTGCTGCATCCACCAGTGTTGCATCCACGAGTGTTGCATCCACGAGTGTTGCATCCACCAGTGTTGCATCGACCAGTGTTGCATCGACCAGTGTTGCATCGACCAGTGTTGCATCGACCAGTGTTGCATCGACCAGTGTTGCATCCACCAGTGTTGCATCCACCAGTGCTGTATCCACCAGTGCTGCACCCACCAGTGTTGCATCCACCAGTGTTGCATTCCCCAGTGTTGCATCCCCCAGTGTTGCATCCACCAGTGTTGAATCCACCAGTGCTGCATCCACCAGTGTTGCATCCACCAGTGTTGCATCCACCAGTGTTGCATCCACCAGTGTTGCATCCACCAGTGCTGCATCCACCAGTGCTGCATCCACCAGTGTTGCATCCACCAGTGTTGCATCCACCAGTGTTGCATCCACCAGTGTTGCATCCACCAGTGTTGCATCCACCAGTGTTGCATCCACCAGTGTTGCATCCACCAGTGCTGCATCCACCAGTTCTGCATCCACCAGTGCTGCATCCACCAGTGCTGCATCCACCAGTGCTGCATCCACCAGTGCTGCATCCACCAGTGTTGCATCCACCAGTGCTGCATCCACCAGTGTTGCATCCATCAGTGTTGCATCCACCAGTGTTGCATCCACCAGTGCTGCATCCACCAGTGTTGCATCCACCAGTGCTGCATTCACTAGTGCTGCATCCACCAGTGTTGCATCCACCAGTGTTGCATCCACCAGTGTTGCATCCACCAGTGTTGCATCCACCAGTGTTGCATCCACCAGTGTTGCATCCACCAGTGTTGCATCCACCAGTTCTGCATCCACCAGTGCTGCATCCACCAGTGCTGCATCCACCAGTGTTGCATCCACCAGTGTTGCATCCACCAGTGCTGCATCCACCAGTGTTGCATCCACCAGTGCTGCATCCACCAGTGTTGCATCCACCAGTGCTGCATCCACCAGTGTTGCATCCACCAGTGCTGCATCCACCAGTGTTGCATCCACCAGTGTTGCATCCACCAGTGTTGCATCCACCAGTGTTGCATCCACCAGTGTTGCATCCACCAGTGTTGCATCCACCAGTGTTGCATCCACCAGTGTTGCATCCACCAGTGTTGCATCCACCAGTATTGCATCCACCAGTGTTGCATCCACCAGTGTTGCATCCACCAGTGTTGCATCCACCAGTGTTGCATCCACCAGTGCTGCATCCACCAGTGCTGCATCCACCAGTGCTGCATCCACCAGTGTTGCATCCACCAGTTCTGCATCCACCAGTGCTGCATCCACCAGTGCTGCATCCACCAGTGCTGCATCCACCAGTGTTGCATCCACCAGTGCTGCATCCACCAGTGTTGCATCCACCAGTGCTGCATCCACCAGTGTTGCATCCACCAGTGCTGCATCCACCAGTGTTGCATCCACCAGTGTTGCATCCACCAGTGCTGCATCCACCAGTGCTGCATCCACCAGTGTTGCATCCACCAGTGTTGCATCCACCAGTGCTGCATCCACCAGTGTTGCATCCACCAGTATTGCATCCACCAGTATTGCATCCACCAGTGTTGCATCCACCAGTGTTGCATCCACCAGTGCTGCATCCACCAGTGCTGCATCCACCAGTGTTGCATCCACCAGTGTTGCATCCACCAGTGCTGCATCCACCAGTGTTGCATCCACCAGTGCTGCATCCACCAGTGCTTGCATCCACCAGTGTTGCATCCACCAGTGTTGCATCCACCAGTGCTGCATCCACCAGTGTTGCATCCACCAGTGTTGCATCCACCAGTGTTGCATCCACCAGTGTTGCATCCACCAGTGCTGCATCCACCAGTGTTGCATCCACCAGTGTTGCATCCACCAGTGTTGCATCCACCAGTGTTGCATCCACCAGTGCTGCATCCACCAGTGCTGCATCCACCAGTGTTGCATCCACCAGTGTTGCATCCACCAGTGCTGCATCCACCAGTGTTGCATCCACCAGTATTGCATCCACCAGTGTTGCATCCACCAGTGTTGCATCCACCAGTGCTGCATCCACCAGTGCTGCATCCACCAGTGCTGCATCCACCAGTGCTGCATCCACCAGTGTTGCATCCACCAGTGTTGCATCCACCAGTGCTGCATCCACCAGTGCTGCATCCACCAGTGCTGCATCCACCAGTGTTGCATCCACCAGTGTTGCATCCACCAGTGTTGCATCCACCAGTGCTGCATCCAAGTCGTATCACTTTTCAACAAGCCTTAAGTTGAAGAAATATTTCTTTACATGACAATGACTATTTTCAGCTTCCACCTGCGCCTCATTGATCTTAAGATTTTGTATATAGAAATCAAGTATGTTTCATTGTCCTTCACTCTCAGGTTGTCAGGTTCACTTCCTTAAACCTCTCCTCATAGTGCATCCCCATTAATTCTGGTCTTAGTCTTGGGCTTCTTGACCTGCTTGTGCTTAACCAGTCTGTTATTTTTATATATGCCGCTGGCGTCATATGGTTTGTGTTTCTGGTGATATTCTGTGTCTTGTCTGCTGTTACCTTCTCCAGATCGCATGTCTTTGTATTTGCTTGACCTCCTCTGCTGTGTTCTGGAGTTTGAAGAATCAGACACTTAAACAATATTTGGGAATCTTTACTACAGAAACGTTTCGCTACCCAGTGACTTATTCAGTTTAATACAGAGATTGATGGACTGAAGACATCGACTCCAGGCTGAGGGACTGATTACCCCAACTCTTCCTCATCTTCCACCGTTCTTCTCTCTATTGGACTGAAGAAGTCGCTGGCTGGCGAAACGTTTCCAGAGTAAAGATTCCCAAATGTTGCTCAAGTGTCTCATTCTTCATCTTGTCGGTTTTCTAAACCGCTAAGTTTTACATCGTCAACAGTGACAGACACGACTCAATTCCCTCTACCAGGTCATTAATGTACATTAGGAACAGTAGTGCCCCTAAAACTGATTCTTGCGGAACCCCGCTCGTTACTTTCTTCCATTCTGATGTGTCATCCATTACTGTCATTTAGGCATGTCCTGACTCACTGGTCCCACTCTGCCTTTCAGCCCTGCCTCTTCTCTTATTTCTGGACTAATCTCTAGTGTACACAGTATCGAAGCTTCTGTTTTTTTTTTTACAATCTAAGAAGCTGTTCTTGTTGTATCTCCGGGACTTTGTTGTAAACTCCAGCAGATTTGTAAAACAGGATTTTCCATCCCTAAAACCATGCTGATTTTCTGTAAAGAATCTGATTCTCCACTAAATTACCAGCCAGTTAGAGATACTGGCTGGTAATTTAGTGTGTCTTGTGTTTGTCCATGCTTGGGTTTATACATATGTCTTTGTCTCTGTAAGTGACTGTGTCTGTGCTTGTGTCTGTAACTGTGCTTGTGTCCCTCTCTGTGGCTTTGTGTTTGTTTCTGCTTGTCTTTACATGTGCGCGTATCTGTGCTAGTATCTGTGGTTTGTCAGTGCGTCTGTCTTTTATTGTACCTGCTCTTGTGTCTATGCTTATGTGTGTCTTCGCTTGTCTGCACGTGTTTGTGCTTGCGACTGTGTCCTTGTGCTTATGCCTGTGTGTTTGCATGTGTTTTTTAATCTTGGTTTGCAACTGTGCTCGTGACTTTGTCTATGCTTTTGCCTGTGTATATGTATGCTTGTGTGTCTGCCTCTGTTTGGTGCTTGTCTGCCGGTCTGTCCAACTTTACAGTTCTGCGCTGCAGACAGCCGAGCGGACTGATTGCAAACTTGCTATAAGTGGCGAGTAGTTCCCAGTAATAGGAGGAACATCCAAATGAGGTAAGTTAAGAGAGAAGATTTGAAGGTAGAAAATCGCTTCTCTGTTCTTCAGGATGAGTGTACTCCAGTGGCTAGTGAAGGTAAAGATACTACCTCCCCTGCTAATAGAGGTAAGCGCATTCTTGTGGTTGGTGACTCACAGGTAAATATATGGACCGTGCTTTCTGTAATAAGGATAAGGAGGTGAGATAGAAAGTGTCTTTCCTTGGAGCTGGTGTTGGTGACAGTCAACAGGTTGAATAATATCATGTCAGGTAATGGGAACAAGCCCATTATCTGTCTCAGTGCTGGTGGAAATGATATCGGGAAGGGTAGGAGAGAAGAGCTGCTAGATAAGTACAGGTCAGCTATAGATTTAATTAGGTCTAAGGGAGGGGTCCCAATCATATGTAGCATCTTGCCTAGAAGGGGAGTGGGCAATGAATGGTTGTCTAGGGCAATTGGTGTAAATTGCTCGCTAGACAGATACTGCAAGGAACTTGCAATCCCATTTATTGACAACTGGGACAACTTTTATGGCAAACATGATATGTATGCAAGGGATGGGTACATCTCTCTGGGACAGGGGTGGTAGCACTTGAAAACTCGATTGAGAGGGCCATTGCTGACATGCCTAGGATTTTAAACTGATAGAAGATAGAGGTATGGGTGTGTGTGGGAAACAGTCAGGTTGCAGCACTAGGGTTGAAAACAGTAAATGTTTAAAAGACATTATTCGTGATAAAGTTACAAATAAAGACAATGGATCAGGTCAGCAAACAAAGGGAGACAGCAGAGGGCAGCGAGAGACTAGCTCCCTTAAGGTTTACTAATAGCAGGAGTGTGAGAAATAAGATAGATGAGCTAAGATTAATTGCAAGTGCAGGAAACATAGATATTATTGCTATAATAAAGATCTGGCTCAATCTGAAAGATAGAAAAATGCTTTCTGAATGCCACATACAAAGCTATAAATTATTCCACTCTGATAGGGTCAACAGAAAGGGTGGTGGAGTAGCGATGTGTGTCAGAGATAATTTAAATTGTTGTGTTAGACAAGATATAAAATTAGAAGCATCAGCCACTGAATCTGTGTGGATACAGCTTCTCGAGGGCCGTGAAAAAAACTCATCTTGGGTGTGATTTACAGGCCCCCAAACCTTGATAGGGAGTGCAGTAAACTTCTGCTGGACGAAATTCGAAAAGAATATACATACGAAAATGTTGTGCTAATGGGACCCCTCAAGGAAGGTTCCTCAAGGGGCTCTTAATCTAGGGAGTTGGATCTGTGCTCCGGTTCCCTGAATTGAGCCTGAACACCTTCCATCTCTCCCCCCACCCACAGACACTATTTAATCCTTGATTATAATAATGTGCTAATGGGATATTTTAACTTTAGACAAATTGACTGGAGCAACTTTACAGGAAATTTAGAGTCAAGCGACTTTCTTGATACAATTCAGGATTGTTTTTTAAAACAGTTTGTGACAGAACCAACTAGAGGAAATAACCTGCTTGACTTGGTTCTTGCCAGCAGGGAATCACTAATTAATAATCTTGAGGTTAATTATGAGCTTGGGGAAAGTGATCACACATTACTCGGTTTTAATATATCATGGAATTACCCTAATAATGGCAATCAAGTCTCTGTCCCTGACTTCCGCTTGGCTGATTTCATAGGACTGAGAAATTACCTGGGCGGGCTGAACTGGAATGACTTGACTATGGATCAGGTAGGTGGTGATGGTTGCCGATATGACGTTTCCCAGAGCATAGTTCTAGCTGCTCAGACAACTTATGTTCCTAATAGGGAAATCAGATAAAAAAAATTATCATTAATGCATAAACAATAGACAAAAACATCTCATTGGTCAAAAGAGAGGCATATGTAGGCGAATCAAAAGAGAGAGAGAGGGACAGTTAAGATATAAATATATTCAGTTAAAGAGAGAAATAAAAAAAGGAATAAGAAAAGCAAACAGAGATTATGAGGTTAAAGTCGCAAGGGAATCGAAGATTAACCCAAAAGGATTCTTTCAGGTATACAGAAGTAAGATTAGGGACAAGATAGGCCCACTCAAAAGTTACTCGGGTCAGCTCACCGTCAGTGATAAGGAAATGTGTAGAATTTTTAACACTTCCTCTCAGTTTTTACACAGGAAGATACTAGCGATATTCCAGAAAAAAATAAATTATGTAGAACAGGACGATAATAAACTATGCACGATTAGTGTCACTAGTGACATGGTCCTTAGACAAATAGACAAATTAAAACCTAACAAATCCCCGGGCCCTGATGAGCTGTACGAAAGGGTTCTAAAGGAACGTAAAAAGGAGCTTAGCAAACCGTTGGCTAATCTTTTCAACATATCACTACAAACTGGCATAGTGCCAGATAAGTGGAAAATGGCAAATTTGATACCTATTTTCGAAGCAGGAGACAGGTCCTTAGCTTCGAACTATAGACCAATAAGCCTAACCTACATAGTGGGAAAATCGATGGAATCAATAATTGCCGAGGCAATTCGTAGCCATCTTGAAAGGCATAAATTGATTAATGAATCTCAGCACGGTTTTACAAAGGGTGTTCCTGCCTTACGAATTTATTAACTTTTTTCACAAAGGTATTTGAGGTAGATCATAGTAATGAATATGATATTGTGTATATGGACTTCAGTAAGGCTTTTGATAGAGTCCCACATCTGAGACTATTGAGGAAAATTAAGGCACACGGAATAGGAGAAATATTTAACAAAAAAAGGCACAATACCGTGACTGGAACAATACACACACAACCCGCACATAGAAGAGAGGAGCTTACGACGACGTTTCGGTCCGACTTGGACCATTTACAGTCACACTAACACAAAGAACGGGTAGAAGGGGTTATATATAGGCCAACAGACAGGGGAAGGCACAAGAAAGTGGTGGAGGAGTAATAGTGGAAGTAGTAGTAGTGGAGTCAGTCATATTCTGGGAAAGAGGAGCACTGCAATAAAGCTGGCGGCCCGCATAGGGTAAGGACAGAAACACAGAGGGGGAAAATGAAAATAAAATAAAGAAGGACAAATACAAGGCAAAAGAAAGAAAACCCAGAGGAGAAAGAAGAAAGAGGAGAAGGGGGAAGAGATAGAAGGGGAAAGAATCAGGTTAAGTCACGGGTGTTCTGAAGTTTGGAGCATTTAACAATGTAATGGGAGAGGAAAGCATCTACAGAGACAAAGCCAGGGCTATATTTTCCTGGATAGACGCATGGTTGACAGATAGGCAGCAGAGAGTTTGCATAAATGGGGAGAAATCAGAGTAGGGAAGCGTCACGAGCGGTTCCACAGGGGTCAGGGTTGGGCCCCTTGTTGTTCACAATATACGTAAACGACATAGATGAGGGAATAAATAGCGACATAAACAAGTTTGCCGATGACTCTAAAATAGGCCGTCGAATTAATTCTGACGAGGTTATTAGAGCACTCCAGGATGATTTGAATAGACTGATGCAGTGGTCGGAGAAGTGGCAGATGTAGTTTAATGTAGACAAATGCAAAGTTCTCAACATTGGACAAGAAAATAACCATGCCGTGAGCCCAGGCAGCCGTGAACCCAAGTAATCTCAGTATGTGGATCACAATAGCAAGCAGAGGGAAGGTGCTTGCTTGGTGGGACAAATGATTGCTACCAGGGATAAGACTACAAATGCTCGTAGCTGTTCTTGTGACTTTCCTTGTGTCTGGGTCCGTGCTTGTCTGCGTGTCTGTGCATGTGCTTTTATTTTTGCTTGTGACTGTGCTTGAGTTTATGCTCGTGCCTGTGTACTTGTCTGTGCTTATATCTACAGTTTGTCTCTGTTCTTATGTCTGTGCTTGGCTGAGTCTGTGTGTACCTGTACTTGTTCCTGTGCTTGTGTCTATGCCTGTCTGTGCTTGTATATGTGTACACGTGGCAATACTTGTGGCTGTGTTCTGTCTTATATCTTTGTACTTGTCAAGGGATGGAGCCAGGGAGAGTTTTATTTGCTTTTTGCATTTGCAGATACAGAAAAAACTTGTTTGTATTTTATTTGTATTCGGAAAGCAACTTAAGTTGTGTTTATGTATCTAATTTGTATTAATGTATTTGATGCTTGTATTTGTTGTAAATACAAATGCCACAATTACTTATTCAAACTCTGATGATCTCTAACTTGATCTAGTTTTAATTTGCCAACTTATTATACTGGTAAATACCTAATATCTAACTTGATAATGTTATCTTGAAGGATAAACCTGTATTGAACCTGTCATAAATTTGCCTGTGCTGTTAATGTGTGAGCCAGTAAATTAAATCAGAAGGTATGTATGTCTTACGGTGGTTGAATGTC
This sequence comes from Cherax destructor, assembly GCA_009830355.1. NCBI lineage: Eukaryota > Metazoa > Arthropoda > Malacostraca > Decapoda > Parastacidae > Cherax > Cherax destructor. The sequence continues at coordinate 24,998 of WNWK01009251.1, forward strand.
TTGCCTTACTATACACACCAACCACTGCTCACCACTCTAGCACAGCGTTCTTATACCAATAATAATAATAATAATAATATAATAATAATAATAATAATAATAATAATAATAATAATAATAATAATAATAATTATATAATATTATATATTATTATTATTATTATTATTATTATTATTATTATTATTATTATTATTATTATTATTATTATTATTATTATTATTATTATTATTATTATTATTATTATTATTATTATTATTATTATTATTATTTCGGTCGCTGAGTGATCCGAGAAGGTATCCCCGTATTCCATAATCCCAGTCCCTTGTGCCTTAATGCACGTGATTGGAATAGTGCAGAGTGCGGCATAAGTTGATCATGCAGATAAATATTAGTGTTGAAGATTTGAATGGAAACAGAAGAGGTATTTACAAGATCATGCAGAAACTAATATCGAAATTTCTTCAATAAAAACTGTAAATTAGGACATATACGGTCCAAGTCTAATTTAAACCTTTAAGTGAACCAAAGAGATCAACCGCCTAAAGTAAACAAGCACAGTAAGTTTGAAGCCGCTCTGAAGCCGCATTATCACATTATGAACATAAAGGCTTGAAATTAATCAGAAATTATCTCATGTAAAGCATTTAATTTTTTCCAATTTCTTCCCCGAAAAGTGAATTAGGACCTACACAGGTTAAAATCAATTCATACAAAAGTTATGTAAGTTTAGTGTAAATATTCTACAAATTCTTATTCTCAGCGAAATTTACTGACACCCTTTCTCTCATTTACTCTCCTGCTGCTCTCTCTCACCACTCTTGATTTCTCTTTTTCCTCTCCTTATATTCTGCCTTCCATATATCATTTCTATATTGTCAAAACCTCTTACATACTTTTTCTCCCTTACCACCGATCTTTACTTCATTATTCCAGCAATCATTCCTCTTCCCATCATCACTCGCCTTCTATACCCACAAACTTCTAAGCACTCTAGCACTACGGTTTTAAATCTATCATATATCACTTCGATCTCTCTCATTACTTACACTCTAGCCTATCTTTCTCTCAATAGTTACATATATCTTCCCTGTCTTCTTTAGTTCATTCACTTACATTGATGCCACTCCCCTTAGTACACCATCTACTACTCTTACTGTAGTTACCACTAAATAATGATCTGACATATCTCACTCTTCTGCAACATGCATATTCAGAAGTCTTCCATCAACACTATCTACTAATTCATCGTTTAACAACCTGCTGCCATTGCATTTAGAATTTAGATGGTCTCCAAAGCAACTTTTTTATTCAGTTTGCTCAAAACTTCCTGAACATTCACTTAGCACCTCCCAAATTCTCATGTACACGTCTTTTGCCCCAAGGAGAATAAATATTTACTAAAACGCACTTCTCGCATCACACTTTTATTCTGCTCCATCTAATTTTTTTCTCATCATTGAACATCTATTACTACCTTCTTATACTTATAGTTCTCTTGGGTACACTCCATTTAACTTTATTCTAATGACCTGTATGTCTGACCACTTAGTGGTCTGACATATAGCTTATTTTCTTTCAAGTCCAGAATGTTTTTGTATCACTGAGGTGATAAGAATTTGTTCGGATTTTTAACCCCGGAGGGTTAGCTACCAGGATAACCCAAGAGAGTCAGCGTGTCATCGACTGTCTGTAATTATAGACGGAATTAAGACCGAGATGTTAACAGCAGGTGGAGATATAGTTTTAGAGTAGTGAGTGTATCTGTTTAATATGTTCATGAAAAAAAGGAAAGGTACTAAAGGATTGACAAAGGGCATTACTAGTTCCTTTGTACAAAAAGGATTTATGAAGGGTAGGTAATGTCTAGACCAAATGTTTACATTAAATAAGCGAATAATACAAGGATAAAGGCAAGGAACTGTTTCTTGCATTTGTTTTTTTTATATTGAAAAGTCATATGATAGGGTAGATAGGGAAGGAATGTAGCAAGAGTTTTTTAAGCTGTTAGTGATGATCAGTAATTATTTTGCAAAGGAAGTAGGAATGTTTGATGTTTGATATCCTACATTGTATAATAAGAAGGTATTTAAAGGACCCCAGTGGAAATAAGTCACTCTGTCTGACTTTTTTGGATTATCCTGGGTTCTCTACACATATGCTGCTATATATGATAATCTATGTAAATGTATTTGTGTATACCTGAATAAACTTACTTAATGGTGAATTTTGTTAGTGTTTGGGATAGGTAGGTGGTGTACCGAGGCATCTGTGGAAAGGAAGGTTTTTATAACGAGAAAACAAAGGAATGTGACAGAGTATAGTGATACTAACAATATTATACGAGTTGAAACGAGGAGAAAAGTGAATGCAGTGATGTTTGTGTTTGAAAGCAGCAAGTATGGTGTGTAGCAGAAAGTATGGTGTGTAGCAGAAAGTATGGTGTGTAGCAGAAAGTATGGTGTGTAGCAGAAAGTATGGTGTGTAGCAGAAAGTATGGTGTGTAGCAGAAAGTATGGTGTGTAGCAGAAAGTATGGTGTGTAGAAATTAGAAGACTGTGGGGTATCAAAAGTATAATTCAGAGTTCAGAGAAGTTATTTTGCTAGTTTGGGCATTTAGAGAAAATGAGGCAGAATTAGATAGCCAAGAAGGTTTATAATTCTGGCGGTGAAGAAAGGACTGGCAGGGAGCGTCACCAGGTCTTACATATCAAGTACTTTGTAGTTTACATCTTTGATCTAATAATACTTTTCTAAGACAGCAACATCATGCAATGACTGAGACACATGTGCAACACTTGCGTATCTTTATTGTGGAAAAGTTTCGTCAGAGGCTTCATCAGTCCAATACAGAGAAGAATGGTGAAAGATGAGGATGAACTTGAAGTAATCAGTCCCTCAGCCTGGAGTCAGTGTTCAGCCCCTCAGCCTGGAGTCAGTGTTCAGCCCCTCAGCCTGGAGTCAGTGTTCAGCCCCTCAGCCTGGAGTCAGTGTTCAGCCCCTCAGCCTGGAGTCAGTGTTCAGCCCCTCAGCCTGGAGTCAGTGTTCAGCCCCTCAGCCTGGAGTCAGTGTGCAGACCATCTTTCCCCCTAAAGTACTAGCTACATGCGCCCTAGGCGGGTGGTTTTGTCAGCCTGATAGGGGTTGAGTGGATAGGGGTTGGTGGAGTGTGAGTCAGGGGGTCGGTGAGATTGTGATGGTAGGTGGTGGTGGTGATGTGGTGTTGGTATTGTGGTGTTGGTTATTGTGGTGTTGGTTATTGTGGTGTTGGTGATTGTGGTGGTGGTAATTGTGGTGGTGGTGATTGTGGTGATGGTGGTGGTGAAGATAGTGCTGGTGATGAAGGTAAAGATAGTGCTGCTGGTGATGGTGAAGACAGTGCTGGTGATGGTGAAGACAGTGCTGGTGATGGTGAAGATAGTGCAGGTTATGATGAAGATGGTGGTAACTGAGATAAACAAGGCAGTGTGAGAGTGCCAACGAATACGTGCGTGTGTGTGTGTGTTAGTTACCATTTTGTCCAAGGCACATGTCGATTAGACACTAGGCCTGTTGTATGTGTGTGTGTGTGTGGGGGAGGTGTGTGTGTGCGTGTGTGTGCGTGCGTGTGTGTGTGTGTGTGTGCGTGCGTGCGTGTGTGTGTGTGTGTGTGTGTGTGTGTGTGTGTGTGTGTGTTAGTTAATATATTGTCCAAGGCACATGTCGATTAGACACTAGGCCTGTTGTATATTTTTTGTGTGTGTGTGTGTGGGTGTGTGTGTGTGTGTGTGCGTGTGTGCGTGTGTGCGTGTGTGTGTGTGTTTGTGTGTGTGTGTGTGTTAATATTTTGTCCAAGGCACATGTCGATTAGACATTAGGTCTGTTGTATATTTGTATGTGTGTGTGTGTGTGTGTGTGTGGGGTGTGTGGTGCGTAGTGTTGTGTGTGTGTGTGTGTGTGTGGTTTGGGGTGTGTGCGTGTGTTGATTTGTGTTTTTGTGTGTTTTTTGTGGGTGGTGTGTGCGTGTGTGAGTGTGTGTGTGTGCGTGTGTGTGCGTGTGTGTGCGTGTGTGAGTGTGTGCGTGTGTGTGTGGGGTGTGTGTGTGTGTGTGTGTGTGTGTGTGTGTGTGTGTGAGTGTGTGTGTGTGTGGCAGACGTTATCTCAGAACTGAGGCAGCAGCTGCTGCTCCTGCACGCAGGTTAGTAACATCCAGGATTATACTCACCTACTTGTACTCGGCTTCTTATACTCGTACTCAACTACATGTACTCGCCTAATTCTAATAACTCCTTACGACTGGTGTTACGAAGTTACAGTGGAGGTAAGGAAGGGGGGGGTAAAATACCTTATCTAAGGGTATATATATATATATATATATATATATATATATATATATATATATATATATATATATATATATATATAATGTCGTGCCGAATAGGTAAAATTGCGATTTTGGCTTAAATAGCAACGCTCACCTTGCCATATAAGACAAGTGAAAATTTGTGTATGCAATAATTTCGCTAAGATACGACAGTTCAGAAAATCCCTCCAAACCACCAATATCTAAATCCCCTCCTAATTTTAAAGTGCAGGCATTGTTCTTCCCATTTCCAGGACTCAAGTCCAGCTAAATCAATTAACTGGTTTCCCTGAATCCCTTCACTAATTATTACCCTGCTCACACTCCAACAGCTCGTCAAGTCCCAAAAACCATTCGTCTCCATTCACTCCTATCTAACACGCTCACACATACTTCCTTGAAGTCCAAGCCCCTTTCCCACAAAACCTCCTTTACCCCCTCCCTCCAACCTTTTCGAAGACTACCCCTTCCCCGCCTTCCTTTCCCTACAGATTTATATGCTCTCCAAGTCATTCTACTTTGATCCTTCTCTCTAAATGACCAAACCACCTCAACAACCCCTCTTCATCCCTCTGACAAATACTTTTAGTAACTCCACACCTCCTAATTTCCACACTCCAAATTTTCTGCATAATATTTACACCACACATTGCCCTTAGACAGGACATCCCCACTGCCTCCAGCCGCCTCCTCGCTGCATCATTTGCAACCCATGCTTCACACCCATATAAGAGTGTTGGTACCACTATAGTTTCGTACATTCCCTTCTTTGCCTCCGTGGATAGCGTTTTTTTGTCTCTACAGATACCTTAACGCACCACTCACTTTTTTTCCTTCATCAATTCTATGGTTAACCTCATCCTTCATAAACCCATCCACTGACAATCAACTCCCAAATATCTGAAAACATTCACTTCTTCCATAATCCCTCTCTCCAATGTGATATCCATTTGATCTTTATTTAAATCGTTTGATACCCTCATCACCTTACTCTTATCTATGTTCACTTTCAACTTTCTACCTTTACACATACCTTATATATATATATATATATATATATATATATATATATATATACATGTATATATATATATATATACGTATATATATATATATGTCGTGCCTAATAGGTAAAACTGGTCAATTAGCAAGAACTCATCTGAAATTAAGTTCTTTCTAAAATTTTCTCTTATATGTTAATGTAAAAATTTATAATTTTGCACCAAAAGAATCTTAGAAAACTTACCTAACCTTATTATAACAAGCGCAATTTAATTTAGCCTAATCCAACTAAATATATTTTTGATACGTTTACAATAATTTAATAATAAGCAAACACAATGAAATATATTTTTTTCGTTAGGTTCAGAATGATTTTTGCGAAATTATTGCATACACAAATTTTCGCTTGTCTTATATGGCAAGATGAGCGTTGCTATTTAAGCCAAAATAGCAAGTTCTGCCTATTCGGCACGACATATATATATATATATATATATATATATATATTTTATATATATATATATATATATATATATATATATATATTCCACTTCTCCTACCACCCCATCTTTTAATTTTTTTTTTTTTACCAATAGGTATGTTTTATTACATAATATGGTACAAAAGATTTGAGAGATACATTGTTGATATAAAGATGGCATATACAGTACAAGAGGTGAGAGATACATGTCTAGTACATATTGTTACATCTTTGTCACTGATTATAATGCGAAAATCTCATCCAGCTCTTCCGAGCTGGTGCGCGTGCCAGAATACAGCATGCATTACCCCTCTGAACAGCAGCCTGAGTCGCTGGAACAGAAAACTAGCTGCCCTGGGATCCCTAGTTACCCTGTTGAGTCTTTTGCCCAGCTCCTTGAGGAACTTAGATGCACTCTTTCCCCATGAGCCAAGGGTCTCTGAGCCTATGGGAACAAACATATAATGATGGGCAAGTTCTCCATATTTTCTCGACTTCTGGGACTCCCTGAAGGTGGCAGCAGCCCCTCCTTCCTCCCTGGTGTACTGGAGATAGGTATCAGCCAAGGTAGATGCACATGTGTAGTCCCACACCACCTGCTTGCCGTCTGTCCAGGCTTGAAGGGTGATACCATCTGGACGCTTTTGGTTGCCATCAGATCTGCATAGTTGGGGTGGTTCCCTTACTGCTGGGCATATATATCAATTCTTTTGTTTGGTGAACATGAAATTTCCTCACCAGAGGGTGTTCATCAGGGTGACCCACTCGCTCCATTTCTTTTCTGCTTGGCGGTAAGAGAACTAACTTCCAGCTTGCGCAGCTCAATATCTGGTACCTGGATAATGGCACTCTGGCAGGTAGAGAAAATTCCCTGCTAGAAGACTTTCAACTGGTGAAGACACAGGAAGAAGCCTTAAGACTCATCCGCAACTCCTCCAAGTGAAATCATCACAGCCAACCAGGAAATAGTCAGATCTGTTCGAACAATCCTTCCTGAAGCCTCTATTACCACCCCATCCTCTTGGGACCACCGCTGGGTCATCAGGCCATCGACACAGACCTCAAGGACAAAGTGAATGACCTGAAGAGAATGGAGGAGAGAATAAGTGATCTTGATGCCATTGATGCCCTGTATCTCCTCAAGGTGTCTTACTCAGTCAAGACACTTCTTGAGGTGCACACCCTCTTTCGACAACCCAACACTCACCGAATATGACTTGTTCCTGAGATCTATCTTTAAGAAGGCACTGAATCTGTCACTGGAAGGGGTGTGAAAGGCAACGCAGGTAGCTTTACCTGCTTTTCTGTCCTCGTATATGGTTTCCAGTGGACTAGTCAAGGAGATTGTCCCCGAACGCTTGAGGGGTGCGGTAGGAGCTCAAGACCCCAGGTTCATTGAAGCAGCTATGCTGTGGCACACCCTTGCTGACTCCTCAAGCAGACCAGCTTCTCCCAAAGAGCACAAACAATCCCACTGACAACAAACCGATCATGGAAAAAATTGCCAACACACTGCTCAACAACGCTTCAGGAAAGGACAAAGCTCGTCTCCTAGCGGTAAAGGCACCTTATTCAGGAGATTTCCTTTTAGCTGTTCCCAATTCCTCCCTGGTATATAATTTAAATTTTCTTAAGAAAATGCAATGAGGGTTACAATATTTTGATAAAATATTTTGGAAAAAGATGTAAATATGTGAAGAAGTGACTAACTTGAGAGAATCGACCCACAGACAATTCGGATTGGTGTTGCTCTTCTCCTAGCCGCCTTCATACTCACCGAACATAGGTGTATTTGAGGCAGGGTGTCGGCTAATCAATTCGGACTTCATGGTCTCGTGTGTCATACATCAGAGACATGAGGAGATCAACGACATCATAAAGAGGTCTCGCCACAGCCCGTTGCCCAGCTCAACGGGAACCCCAAATACTGAGGTCTGACGGAAGAAAAAAGCGTCCAGATGGAGTCACTATGCTACCCAGGAAGGATAGTAAGCAGATTGCCTGGAACTACACCTGTGCTGCCACGTTGGCAGACACCTTCTTGCCATACACTGAAGCTGAAGGGGGTGGAGCCACTAGTTACAGGGAGACACAGAAGATCCAGAAATATGTAGACCTGCCCCCTTGCTATAACTTCATCCCAGTAGAGTCGGAGACCCTTGGAGCTTGGGGGTAATTGTTCTCTAAAGTTCCTCAGAGAGCTAGATGAAAAACTCATCATAGAAACCAAGCATCACAGAGCGACCAGCTTCCTCTTTCAGAAACTCAGTTTGCAATCCAGAGGGGAAATTCCTGCAGCATTCTGGGCACATGGCCTACCGCCAGGGAGCTGGAGGAAGTATTTGAGATGTAGGCTCTTAGATGCTATTTATGTTGTTCTACTTTCTATTGTATTTTTATTAATGTATTTGGTCTTTAAATAAATTCCACTTGATATATATATATATATATATATATATATATATATATATATATATATATATATATATATATATATATATATATATATATATATATATAGGGAGGTACCACCTCTGGAACTGTGCTGGGGACCCTCATCCTGAGAGAAAAGATGAACTTGCTTCAGGAAAACTCAAGGTTCTCCCTGAAGCTGCTTGAAAATTTTCTCCTACCACCAACTAATATATATATATATATATATATATATATATATATATATATATATATATATACATACATACATACATACATCATTCTCTGTGTATTAAACATCTTATTTATGTGAAAAATTTATCTAACTCAGGATTCAGAGATGAGGTTGACATCCCAGAGGTTAACTTGTCTCTATGACTGCCGTGTTTATCACTGGCTTACGTCGTCGCATCTCGAGCAGCTTGTCCAAGTCAACTCTAATTCCCTGAAAATATTGTATGTTGTGACCATATCCTCCCTGAACCTCCTTTATTCAAGTGTTGTTACTTCAGCTTCATGTTGTGACCATATCCTCCCTGAACCTCCTTTATTCAAGTGTTGTTACTTCAGCTTCATGTTGTGACCATATCCTCCCTGAACCTCCTTTATTCAAGTGTTGTTACTTCAGCTTCATGTTGTGACCATATCCTCCCTGAACCTCCTTTATTCAAGTGTTGTTACTTCAGCTTCTCTTAGTTCCTTGCTCTCGGTCCTGGTGCTCTTTATTACAAACTTACGAATCATCATTGTTTTATTTGCTTGATCATGTGCGGTCTCTGTGATGGCGTCGCAAATCAAAAGAAGGAACTAGTAAAAATTGTGTGTTCTAAATGCAATAATTATTAGGTTAGCTGCAGCTGTGAAGTTGCAAATGTACAGCTGCAGCTGTGAAGTTGCAACTGTACAGCTGCAGCTGTGAAGTTGCAACTGTACAGCTGCAGCTGTACGGTTGATAATTATGTACTTATATTAATAAGTGGAGTGTGTTGGTTATTACCTGATCTTACTTCTGGTGCGTTGTTTGCACCGACACATCTAGGCTGTTTGCACAGTCTCCTCTAGGTTGTTTACATCGTCACATCCAGGTTGTTTATACTGTCACAAGTATGTTTACACCGTCACACCTAGATTTTTTTTACATAGTCACACCTAGGTTGTTTGCACCGTCACACCTGGGTTGTTTGCACCGTCACACCTGGGTTGTTTGCACCGTCACACCTGGGTTGTTTGCACCGTCACACCTGGGTTGTATTCAGTATCTTGCTTCATCTTTTGTTTTTATTACTCTGCTCTTGTCAGCACTGAATTTAATTAAGCAATCACTTTCCTGACCATTCTTAAGCTTATTCAGGTTATCTTTGAGACTTGTATCCTGCTGGTATCCTTTTAATTCATTTCAAATCGTCTGCAGTGCTATATAAGATACGATTTCTTCTGACAGATCATATATATATATATATATATATAATATATATATATATATATATATATATATATATATGACCTGTCAGATATAACTGTGATATATATATATATATATATATATATATATATATATATATATATATATATATATATATACAGTAGAACGTCGTTTAACATGGTAGTTACGTTCCTGAAAATGCCGAGTTCGACAAAACCGTGTTAGACAAACTGAAGAACTTATGGTAAAAATAGGGTTACGCTCCTGGAAACTCCCAAAAAGCCAAACAACTTTTTTTAGACCTCCAGATCTTACAAAAATAAAAGGAATATGTAATTGTAGTTCATTGTCGTGATGTATTATGTTGTTTTTACTGCTTAAGACTACAAATGCAACAGAAATAATAGTATTTCTTACCTTATATCGTGGGTGCTGGTGTTTGTGGATGATTGTGGAGAGAGTGGAGAGTTATGCTGTGTCACTACTGGGCTGAGGTGGGTGGTAGAGGTTCTGGTTCTGAAGTCGATGGTTGTACTGGAGTGTGCATAAATTTTGTAATGGATTTCTGTTCTATTTTACCCTCCAGTACATTATACAACTGACGGTAAGGCATCAGCTGCTCTAAACACCGTTTCAGGGTCCTCTTCAGTGAAAAAGTCTAAAAACTTTAAGTCATTCAGTAAATCAGTCAGTCAAGTCAGTCAGTAAGTCAGTCAAATCAGTAAGTTATTCAGTCAAGTCAGGATGGTGGTTGGGTGGGGGTGGCAGGGGATTGCGGTAGGTCTGCCCCGTTGACTGAATGGTTTAACCGGCGACAGGTCGCTCAAAATGTTTTCCCTCCGCAACCGTGTTAAATTAATTGTACGACGTTTTAAACAAAAATATGCCGCAATTCTTCAATCGTGCTATAACCAAAACGTGCAAGACCGAACAGTGTTAAACGACGGTCTAATATATATATATATAATTTTCTTTTTTTTTCAGGAATAACAGGTGTCCCAACTCTAATTATTGGAGACTTCATTTGTCCGTACCCTCTCCTATACCTCCTTATCATTATTCTTTGCCTTGTTGTGAGGTATTCACAGATCTTTTCTGTTACTCCTGCTCGCTCTTCCAACTTGTATAAGAGTCTCCTGGGTGTACATTATTTACACTGAAGATGAACTTTGCCCACCCTTCTTTCTCCTGCTTTATTTCCATCACTTTGTCAGAAAAGTCTAGCTTTTTTAGACAAGAATTGACATATCCAAACCCATTCTGGTTATCCATTTATTTGTAGACCCTTTACTATTCACTTTCTAATTATTATTTTTACTAGTACTTTAGCTAGTTTGCTAGTGGTCTGTAGTTTTGTTCAGTTGGGAGGAATAGTTTTTATTGTATGGACAAAAATGGCTTCAATAGGCTCCATCAGGTGTCAGGTTTTCTTAAATAGTATAAATTAAATGATCTTTTCATTGCTTTTGACATTCAAACCTTGTTGTTTAGTAGACCCTCATATACTGTACTGCTAGCGCACTCAGCTCCCACACCTAGGTCTGGGGATCGATTCCTGGTACTGGTCTAAACATTAGGACGTATTTCCTTAAGACACCTGTTGTCCCAGTTCACTCATCAGTAAAACAGGTACCTGGGTGTTAGTTGACTGGTGTGGGTCGCATCCTGGGACAAAATTGACCTAATTTGCCCGAAATGCTCTGCATAATAAGCGGCTTTCTATATAGTAGTATATCACTGATGTCAGCTAGGCCTGTATACCTTGTACATGTACTTGTAGAAATACATATTATAATTTATTTATTATTATTAACTTCAAGGCTTCCTAGTTCACGTGAACGACACATTATCTTTGAGCATAACTTTTTTTACATACTCAAGGGTTGACGGTAAAGAAAAAAAAAGAATTGTTACTTAAAAATCCATTAACATCAAAACCTCTATAAGGCCGCACAGAACGACAGGAAAAGTGTCATGCGGTGTGAAGGCCGCTGACTCCTCACCCCTTGTTTAGTACTTCCTGATTACCTTTTATTTTAGGAATAAATACATTTGTCGTGTTTCATCTGTCTAGCAGTTGCTTTGATTCTATTGACTCTGCTGGTTCTTTGTACCTTCTGTCAGTATACAAGATGTTCTCGCAGTATACAAGATGTTCTCGCAGTATACAAGATGTTCTCGCAGTATACAAGATGTTCTCGCAGTATACAAGATGTTCTCGCAGTATACAAGATGTTCTCGCAGTATACAAGATGTTCTCGCAGTATACGAGATGTTCTCCTGTTTGGTCTCACATGGGATGCCCTTCATTTCATAAGTTGTTATTGCAATTTCTTAGAATTTTTGCTGCTAATGGAATCCCCCCATCCCTTTGTCTTGTCATTCTTTGTGAGTTCACCGCTTCCTTCTTGAACCTTATTACTTAGTTCCTGGCTCTTATCTTCGTTCTAATGTGGCTATACATCAGTTTGGCCTCAGTCTTCGTTGCTTTAATTCTTATCCCAGCAGATTCATCATTGCTCTTGTTCTTACTGTTTTTTGTCGTCTTTTATTTTTTTATGTTTTCCATGCCCTTTTACTCTTAGCCTCTTGGCACATCTTCGTAAATGGTGGCCTCTTTCGGCTTTGTATTTCATTGTTGGTACAAGACTTCTTGGCATATTATATTTAACTTTCCCATCATATTGTGTATTGTTTATGTTTCTTTTCCACTAAACCTCATTCAGGAAGTTTCTTATTCCTGTGTGATTATTTTTGTTTGACATTTCTTGCTCGAGGTAGTCAGAGTCAAGGACCCCAACAATCCTCTTAACTCTAGAAAAATCTGTGCCTTTTCTCACAAAGGGTTTCAGCAAATTTCTCCTTTAGTTTAAGTCATGTTGACTTCTGTCTAAAAAAAAATACCATTTATATTATACTACAGCGAAAAAATGATGAATATGAGAAAAAGATGAACAAAAAACGGGCACCCAGTGAGAACAATAGAAGAAATTGAAATTTGAACTAGTTAAGGAGCCTTTATTAGTCCCATATTTGACTATTTTTATAATAATTAAATGGACTGGCTGAAGGATGGTCACTGACTCTAAGATATTTCTCATATTCAGTTTCTTCTATATTTTAAGGACAAGACCAGATTCAGTGTTGCTGGTTGATCCTGCCTTTGCATCATTGCATTATTCCGAAACTGTTGACTCACGAAATTTCTCATTACTGCCTCAATTCTGTCTCCGCATTTCAAGTCCTCCGCGTGGGTTTCCAGTTCTCCCAGCCAGTTTTTTTGTAAATACAGTCTATTACCCTTACGACTATTCTGGGGTTATTGACCCTATGGCCCGGTCCCAATCAGTATTTTTACCATTGTTCTGTTTCCTCATTGTTCAGCGTCCTCCCAGATCTGTTTTACTGCCCTTTTACTCTCCTCATTCTTCCTTTTGTGTGATGAGGATCTTAAAATACTGTTGTTATTACCTTGCTCTCACCTCCCTGTCGCATCTTGTTTGCAATCTTCCGCACAAAAGTTATTCATATCTTCAGAGCTTCACATAATTATCATTATTTAGTAGCGCTCTCCTCCCCCCTCATGTGGTAGCCCTGGGGAAATATCTCATTACTAATATGAGCCACATCTCAGCTATGACTACCATGTCTGGTTCTGCTGTTGTTATTATCTTTACACCACATTTTTTTTAGAGTATTGTCTTCATTTGTGTGATAGAAAAAACTGTATAAATATTGGTAGAATTACCGACAATATGTTAAGTAAAAAGACGCAAGTGCAACTAATGTGACATTTTATTGTGGCAACGTTTCGCTCTCCAGGAGCTTTGTCAAGCCGTTACAAACAATACATGGACACAGAGGGTATATATAGGCTCAGTGAGGTGTAAAACTAGTGGTGGTAAAAGTAAGTAAGTTATTCAGGTATACACAAATACATTTACATACATTATCATACATAGCAGCATATGTGTAGAGAACCTGGTTATACAATAAGGTAGAACAATCAACTTGCACATGAGTAAAAGGTGATAAAAGCAATTACTTGGGTAGTATAAAAATATGTTAGACATCTGCGATGTGTTTGTGTAGTATTAGTAGGAGAGACTATGTGATGGTAGGGTTCACTGTTTTCAGGAGGATTCTTGCTAAGACTTCAGAGATGGTGAAGCTGCCTTTGTTTTGTTTAACTGTGTTAGAAACAGCGATAAGTGCTGATTCGAGGCACTTGCGTCTACGGAAATTAGTTTCTTTGATTACTAATAGGGCGTCTTTGAATTTCATGAGATGATTGTTGGAATTTCGGTGTTGTACGCAGGCGTTGTTCAGGTTATCGTTCCTACATGCATTAATGTGTTCATTGAGGCGTGTTTCCAGGTTTCCTGTCGGGATAATTTTCACAGCTTAAATCAGGGCAAGTCAGGAAAGATACCTGTCATACACAAAGCCTGTATTAAGACAATTAAGAAATGAGACTTATAACATGGGACAAACTGAGAAAGTTAAAAATGCAAAATTAGAGTTGATAAATGCTTGTTCAGTGATGATGGATTCCATCTTAATGCAGTACGAGGTGCACGGTTGAGGTAAATTTTGAAAGAATGGCATAAATACATTACGGAATGAAGGTGGATTGTAGACAGGAAGGTGTGGGGAAGAGATAGAGGCCGCAGCTGGCTTCTCCTCTGATTAGATACAATGTTCTCACTCAGGAATGAATTTACAAAGTTGAGTATAAGTGATTATATTGCCAATGATATACTTAATATAATAATTCTATAACTAAAAAGAGTACGATTTTGTCCTTATAAACATAGCCAGGAAGTGATCAGTAACAACAGGGCAATAATACTGTGTGACTCCACGGTGCCCTGTGGCCTGGTGGATAAAGCTCTCGCTTCACACGGCGAGGGGTCCGGGTTCGATTCCCGGCAAGGGTGGAAATATCGGACGTGTTTCCTTACACCGGTTGTCTATGTTCACCCATCAGTAAAATGAGTACCTGGGTGTTAGTTGACTGGTGTGGGTCGCATCCTGGGACAAAACTGACCTAATTTGCCTTAAATGCTCGGCATAACAAGGGGCTTTCTATATAGTAGTATGTCATTGATGTCAGCTATGACTGTATACCTTGTACATGTACTTGTACTTGGAGAAATAAGGATATTATTATTCACCAGCAGTAATGTCAGAAGGAACAAGCTACCAGGCAACCAAGAGGCTACCAGTCTAATCTATATGACAAAAATAAGCAGTTTAAAATTTGTCACGACCCCAGCCCACGATCATAACATACTGGATATTTATTCTTCAGCTGCGAGAAATACTGAAAAAAAAAACGATTTGTGTAAAAAAAAGGTGACTAAAACAGCTGCGTTCTCAAATTAAATTCAAATTTATAGGTCCAAAGCATTATAAACATTCCCTGCTACAAAGCATTATAAACATTCCCTGCTACAAAGCATTATAATTATTCCCTGCTACAAAGCATTATAAACATTCCCTGCTACAACGCATTATAAACATTCCCTGCTACAAAGCATTATAAACATTCCCTGCTACAAAGCATTATAAACATTCCCTGCCACAAAGCATTATAAACATTCCCTGCCACAAAGCATTATAAACATTCCCTGCCACAAAGCATTATAAACATTCCTGCACAAAGCATTATAAACATTCCCTGCCACAAAGCATTATAAACATTCCCTGCTACAAAGCATTATAAACATTCCCTGCCACAAAGCATTATAAACATTCCCTGCCACAAAGCATTATAAACATTCCCTGCTACAAAGCATTATAAACATTCCCTGCCACAAAGCATTATAAACATTCCCTGCCACAAAGCATTATAAACATTCCCTGCCACAAAGCATTATAAACATTCTCTGCTACAAAGCATTATAAACATTCCCTGCTACAAAGCATTATAATTATTCCCTGCTACAAAGCATTATAAACATTCCCTGCCACAAAGCATTATAAACATTCCCTGCTACAAAGCATTATAAACATTCCCTGCTACAAAGCATTATAAACATTCCCTGCTACAAAGCATTATAAACATTCCCTGCTACAAAGCATTATAAACATTCCCTGCCACAAAGCATTATAAACATTCCCTGCCACAAAGCATTATAAACATTCCCTGCCACAAAGCATTATAAACATTCCCTGCCACAAAGCATTATAAACATTCCCTGTCACAAAGCATTATAAACATTCCCTGCTACAAAGCATTATAAACATTCCCTGCTACAAAGCATTATAAACATTCCCTGCTACAAAGCATTATAAACATTCCCTGCTACAAAGCATTATAAACATTCCCTGCCACAAAGCATTATAAACATTCCCTGCCACAAAGCATTATAAACATTCCCTGCCACAAAGCATTATAAACATTCCCTGCTACAAAGCATTATAAACATTCTCTGCTACAAAGCATTATAAACATTCCCTGCTACAAAGCATTTTAATTATTCCCTGCTACAAAGAATTATAAACATTCCCTGCCACAAAGCATTATAAACATTCCCTGCTACAAAGCATTATAAACATTCCCTGCTACAAAGCATTATAAACATTCTCTGCTACAAAGCATTATAAACATTCCCTGCTACAAAGCATTATAATTATTCCCTGCTACAAAGCATTATAAACATTCCCTGCTACAACGCATTATAAACATTCCCTGCTACAAAGCATTATAAACATTCCCTGCTACAAAGCATTATAAACATTCCTGCTACAAAGCATTATAAACATTCCCTGCCACAAAGCATTATAAACATTCCCTGCCACAAAGCATTATAAACATTCCCTGCACAAAGCATTATAAACATTCCCTGCCACAAAGCATTATAAACATTCCCTGCTACAAAGCATTATAAACATTCCCTGCCACAAAGCATTATAAACATTCCCTGCCACAAAGCATTATAAACATTCCCTGCCACAAAGCATTATAAACATTCCCTGCCACAAAGCATTATAAACATTCCCTGCCACAAAGCATTATAAACATTCCCTGCCACAAAGCATTATAAACATTCTCTGCCACAAAGCATTATAAACATTCCCTGCTACAAAGCATTATAACTATTCCCTGCTACAAAGCATTATAAACATTCCCTGCCACAAAGCATTATAAACATTCCCTGCTACAAAGCATTATAAACATTCCCTGCTACAAAGCATTATAAACATTCCCTGCCACAAAGCATTATAAACATTCCCTGCCACAAAGCATTATAAACATTCCCTGCTACAAAGCATTATAAACATTCCCTGCTACAAAGCATTATAAACATTCCCTGCCACAAAGCATTATAAACATTCCCTGCTACAAAGCATTATAAACATTCCCTGCTACAAAGCATTATAAACATTCCCTGCCTCAAAGCATTATAAACATTCCCTGCTACAAAGCATTATAATTATTCCCTGCTACAAAGCATTATAAACATTCCCTGCTACAAAGCATTATAAACATTCCCTGCTACAAAGCATTATAAACATTCCCTGCTACAAAGCATTATAAACATTCCCTGCCTCAAAGCAGACAAGTTTTAAGAAGACGCGTTGAGTTACCAGTAAACGTCAACGTGAAGGAAATATGAAATAAACGTAAAAACAATTCTTAATATCTGAGGAGACAGGAAGCCAAGATAAAAATACACCATACCGACTTCGATGACACAACCGTAATGAATAAAGGATAAACAAACTGGTTACCTCGAATACCATGCAAAATACTTAATTGGTTACCTCGAATACCATGCATAATACTTAATTGGTTACCTCGAATACCATGCATAATACTTAATTGGTTACCTCGAATACCATGCATAATACTTAATTGGTTACCTCGAATACCATGCATAATACTTAATTGGTTACCTCGAATACCATGCATAATACTTAATTGGTTACCTCGAATACCATGCAAAATACTTAATTGGTTACCTCGAATACCATGCATAATACTTAATTGGTTACCTCGAATACCATGCATAATACTTAATTGGTTACCTCGAATACCATGCATAATACTTAATGTTACAGAGGCGAAACAAGAAGAGAAAATGAAAGTTAAAAATTATAAAAAAAAAAATTACTTTGAGACTAGGCCGCAGTGATAGTGATTTAAAAATCGACTCCAGTTAAACATCTTAGAACACAAGATCGAAATATCAAAGGAATAAAATTTCCATGTAACATTTGAAATATACACAAAATTTTAGCGAAATTACCAGACTCGAAGGCACGGATGAACTGCTTGTTAGAATCTTTAAAGACTCTAGTTACAAATTTGCCTACCCACGATCACTAGTAATCAACAAATTAACAGTAGGTTGTAAAACGTTGGGAAACTAACAAATAATATTGCAATATTCAACAAGGTACACAGGAACTTCCTCTAGCTTAACACCGACTTACATAGACAAATGAAGATTATATTTATTAGTGACAAAATCGTATATTTCATCTTATATTTCCAGTATATAATAAAACATAGACTACATAGATTTGTAGGACTTTCACATGATACTACTTCAAAATTGTTGGCCAAAATGAAGTAGATGGTGTAAGGGAATCTTAATTAATCAACGACTGGTTTACCAGTAGTAAACACTGAGGTTCTTAAGTGCAAGTCTTAAGTGACACAACTTTACAAGTGTTACCTTGGTATCGCTCCTCAGAACTTTACAAGTGTTACCTTGGTATCGCTCCTCAGAACTTTACAAGTGTTACCTTGGTGTCGCTCCTCAGAACTTTACAAGTGTTACCTTGGCATCGCTCCTCAGAACTTTACAAGTGTTACCTTGGTATCGCTCCTCAGAACTTTACAAGTGTTACCTTGGTGTCGCTCCTCAGAACTTTACAAGTGTTACCTTGGTGTCGCTCCTCAGAACTTTACAAGTGTTACCTTGGTATCGCTCCTCAGAACTTTACAAGTGTTACCTTGGTATCGCTCCTCAGAACTTTACAAGTGTTACCTTGGTGTCGCTCCTCAGAACTTTACAAGTGTTACCTTGGTGTCGCTCCTCAGAACTTTACAAGTGTTACCTTGGTGTCGCTCCTCAGAACTTTACAAGTGTTACCTTGGTGTCGCTCCTCAGAACTTTACAAGTGTTACCTTGGTGTCGCTCCTCAGTTCAATCCTTTTCTAAAACTTAATGTTCTGTAGCCTATAATAACATTTAGAATAAAATTAGAATATTTGTAAATGGGAAACAGCATAATTGAGCTATGAAAGTTACTGATACAGAAAAAGAATATTTATATAATAACTAAGCGCTAAACTCATAAGGGTCATACAGCGCTGAACCAGAAAAAGAATAACAAAACGGAGTTAAAGAGAATAAAAAAAAATAGATATTTAACACGTTTATGGAATACTAACAGAAAACAGACAGGTGGATGGTGTTGATAGGCAGGACATGAAGCTTGTGTTAGTCTCCAAGACAGGTTTTCCCCAGGAGAAAACACCAAGACTTTTCATGCCTCTGTAATGATGTCTACGGGAAAGTGACTTCCGATTGTGATGAGACTCGAGGATGGTTGATGGTGTCTCAGTTGTAAATTTGAGAGATGGTAATACAGACCAGCAGTAAATATAAAGTCTACAAGAAACTGAAGAGTGGATGTGGCAGTTGTCTGTCTCCCTTCCAGAGACGTTCTTAAACAGTTGGCCAGTCTCGTTTCTGCTACAATATTCCAGCGTCTTCTACAGTTGACAAAACCGCAGCTCGAGGTTGAAAAAAAAAAAACAGAGGTTAGCAGATGGTCAAACTACAAACATAAGTCGCTGAAGCCTAAATTAAAAAAGGGTTAATTCAAGTTTTACTTACTTAATTTAAAGTTATTATTGGTATCCATAAAACACTAATATCTGAAGTCTGAGATAAAACAACCCAAAACATCCAAGGACAAGTTCACCATTAAATTACCTTACCTGGTCTAGAGAATAGTTGAAGGTGAGGCAATCAACCTCAGTTTAGACAAACAAGATAAAAATAATTCTACCAGAAAGTGGCATTATAACCATAATGTCCAGGAGACGCCTACAACTACACACATGTCCAGGAGACGTGCACAACTACACACATGTGCAACAGATGACCTGCTAGTTAGAGTGCTATTAATCACCTTCGAAGTCTGTAATGAAACTTAAAGAACAATGTCTAAATTCGTTGTGTTATACAACCCCTACGGAATTCGAGGGTGTGGGGGATGGGTAAGACTATTTGATCTGAAGACCGGGAGGGTGGACGGGAGGGTGCACGGGAGGGTGCACGGGAGGGTGCACGGGAGGGTGCACGGGAGGGTGCACGGGAGGGTGCATCTAATATCTTTTATGAAGATTCCTTCGATGACGTCATGACAAGTGCTGAAAATTATTTTTTATAACGATCTAAAAAATATAAGATGCTATTAAATCCACTAAGCGAGATAAAAACCAAGAGAAAGACTTAGGAATAGTCATTAGCAGACCTAAACTGTTTTAAACTGTATAACTTCAGGCAGCAGAACCAAGAAAATCCTAAGTTATGTTCCTCAAACCCCTGTCAATGTATGCCAAATTTCTGACATAACCCTAACTCCAATGGACTTTGAGAGAGCACTCAACTCCAGGCCCAGACTCGTAGATCTCCGTGTTCGTCAAGAATTGCAAGAAATCCCGTCCACGTACCTTAAGTATGCTATCCAGAGGGAGCATAAACACGATGAAATCCCTCAGTTGCTAAAAACAACAGATATAGCCCCACTCCATGAAGGTGGCAGCAAAGCAATAGCAAAGAACTGTTGACCAATAGCTCTAATGTCACAATAGCTCTAATGTCACCAATAGCTCTAATGTCTAATGTACATACAAATATCCGAGAGAGTTCTAAGAAGCATGATCGCAAATCACTTGGTTTGCCAACAACTGCACAATCCAGAGCAGCTTGGGTTTAGAGCAGGTCGATCCTGCCTCTTGCAACTACTGGAAAACTATAATATGTCTTGGATGAACTGGAAGACAAACAGAATGCAGATACATAGATTTTGCAAAAGCCTTTGACAAGTGCGATCATGGTGTAATAGCACACATGATGCGCGCTTAAGGGATGACTGGCAAAGTGGGGAGATGAATCTTCAACTTTCTAACCAATCGAACACAAGTAGAGGTAAACAGAGTCAAGTCGGAGGCTGCCACAGTGAAAAGCTCTTTACCACAACGCACAGTACTTGCTCCCATCCTGTTCCTCATCCTCGTAAACCATAGCTCCAAGTTATCCTTTGCAGACGATACTAGAATCTGCATGAGTGTCATCCATTGAGGACACGGTAACTCTCCAACAGATATAAACCAAGTTTTCCATTGGGCAACGGAAAACAATATGATGTTCAGTGAGGATAAATTTCAAGTACTCCGTTATGGAAAATGGAAGAAACAGCTAGAACTGAGTATACTTCAAAGTAATCACACAACAGAGCGGTAAAGTAGTGTGAAGGACTTGGAAGTGTTAACGTCAGAGGATCTAACCTTCAAGGATTACAAGAGTGTCACTATCACATCTGCGACGAAAAATGATAGGATGGATAATGAGAACCTTCAAAACTAAGTATACCAAGCCAATGATAATCCTTTTTAAATCACGTGTTGTCTCTAGGCTGGAATACTGCTGTACACTAACAGCTCCATTCAGGGCAGGTGGGAACGCTTGAAGTCACTTAATGTGTACTCACTGGAGCGCAGGCGAGAGAGATTCATTATAATCTACACTTTGGATAATCCTAGAGGGACTGGTCCCCAATCTGCACACAGAATTCACTCCCCATGAAAGCAAAAGACTGGGCAGATGGTGCAACATAACCGCAATGAGAAGTAGGGGCGCGATTGGTACACTAAGAGAAAACACAATAAGTGTCCGGGGCCCAAGACTGTTGAACAGCCTTCCATCAGGCATAAGGGGAATTACCAATAGACCCCTGGTTGTCTTCAAGAGGGAGCTTGGCACACACCTAAAGTCAGTATCCGATCAGCCGGGCGTGCGTTGGACTACTTGCTTCCAGCGGAAACAGCCTGGTTGATCAGGTCCTGATCCACCGCGAGGCCTGGTCATGGACTGTGCCGTGGGGGCGTTGACCCCCGGAACGTCCTCCAGGTAGTTCGGCTTGTTTCCTCAACTCTACCTGAAAGCAGAACAACATTGCTTATACTGTCGTATATTTACAAGCGACTCCTGTTCTCTTGTTGAACATATTTACAATGTTGACGAACAAAGCCGTGAGGTTTTTGTGGGATGTCGCAATTTTATGGATTTTCTCTCTTGGAACAAGGTTAGCGTGAGGTGGCGAGTTTGTTGTCATGGTGTCGGTCTTGGTTGATGGTGTTAGATTATTTATCAGGTAATATATTCTGAGATGGTTGTTTGTCATAGGATGAGCCGATCATTGGTGCTGGTATTGTGACGAGGGTATAGCACGATGGAGTGTCGAAGATACATGAAGGTTGGCTAACCCTGCCTTGTTACACAACCTTCGCTCAAATTACTATCAAGCACCAGTCACAGCAGTCACCAGATCTCATACTCACCCACAATCACCATCACCAATCACCATTAGCAACCGCTGTCTTAATGTGATTAGGGTTGCTGCTAATGGTGGGTGCTGGTGATGGTGTTAGTGGGTGTTGATGATGGTGTTAGTGAGTGATGGTGTTAGTGGGTGTTGGTGATGGTGTTAGTGTGTGTTGGTGATGGTGTTAGTGGGTGTTGGTGATGGTGTTAGTGGGTGTTGGTGATGGTGTTAGTGGGTGTTGGTGATGGTGTTAGTGGGTGTTGGTGTTAGTGGGTGTTGGTGATGGTGTTAGTGGATGTTGGTGTTAGTGGGTGTTGATGATGGTGTTAGTGGGTGTTGATGATGGTGTTAGTGGGTGTTGATGATGGTGTTAGTGGGTGTTAGTGATGGTGTTAGTGGGTGTTGGTGATGGTGGTATTGGGTGCTGGTGATGGTGGTAGTGGGTGCTGGTGGTAGTGGGTGCTGGTGATGGTGTTAGTGGGTGCTGGTGATGGTGTTAGTGGGTGCTGGTGATGGTGGTAGTGGTTGCTGGTGATCTTTGTAGTGGGTGATGGTGATGGTGTTAGTGGGTGATGGTGGTAGTGGGTGTTGGTAATGGTGGTAGTGGGTGCTGGTGATGGTGTTAGTGAGTGATGGTGATAGTGGGTGCTAGTGATCGTGTTAGTGGGTGATGGTTGTAATTGGTGATGGTGGTAGTGTGTGATGATAGTAGTGGGTGCTGGGGATGGTGGTTAGTGGGTGCTGGTTTTTGAAGGTGGTAGTGGGTGCTGGTGGGTGAAGGTGGTAGTGGGTGCTGGTGATGGTGTTAGTGGGTGAAGGTGGTAGTGGGTGCTATGATCGTGTTAGTGGGTGATGGTTGTAATGGGTGATGGTGGTAGTGTGTGATGATAGTAGTGGGTGCTGGGGATGGTGTTAGTGGGTGATGGTGGCAGTGGGTGCTGGTGATGGTGGTAGTGGGTGCTGGTGATGATGTTAGTGGGTAATGGTGGTAGTGGGTGATGGTGGTAGTGGGTGCTGGTGATCGTGTTAGTGGGTAATGGTGATGATGTTAGTGGGTGATGGTGGCAGTGGGTGCTGGTGATGATGTTAGTGGGTGATGGTGATCGTGTTAGTGGGTGATGGTTGTAATGGGTGATGGTGGTAGTGGGTGTTGGTGATGGTGGTAGTGGGTGATGGTGGTAGTGGGTGCTGGTGATGGTGGTAGTGGGTGCTTGTGATGGTGTTAGTGGGTGATGGTGGTAGTGGGTGCTGGTGATGGTGGTAGTGGGTGCTGGTGATGGTGGTAGTTGGTGCTAGTGATGGTGGTAGTGGGTGCTGGTGATGGTGGTAGTGGGTGCTGGTGATGGTGGTAGTGGGTGCTGGTGATGGTATAGATACTAAGGCTGGTGATTGTTGTTGCTGGTGGTTAGTCATTAAAATCCAACTAATACTTAAAATTCCCAATACATTGAAAGTCAACTAGTGCCTTTGTCTGTCAAATTATGACAGAGTAAATATTCTTGGTCTCTCTCTTCTTGAGAGCATTGTTTGTGCACCGGAGTTTTTACAATAGGAATTAATGAATACATATGAAAAAGTCTACAATCTCCAACATACCAGCCTCCTTCCACCGAATATAACCTATAAAAAGAAAATGCTCTCTCCATCACTACTAGGACCATGGTTCGAGGCTCCCCCTCGTCCATCTTTCTGTTTACTAACTTATTACGACTTAAATTGAGTTCATAGACTATATGACTTTGGGAGAGGTGATGATAGATCTTGTTGCGAAGGCTACACGAGCTGTGGGAGAGTGAGGAGAGTCACCGATGATGTGGGAGAGTGAAGAGAGTCACAGATGATGTGGGAGAGTGAGGAGAGTCACAGATGATGTGGGAGAGTGAGGAGAGTCACAGATGATGTGGGAGAGTGAGGAGAGTCACAGATGTTGTGGGAGAGTGAGGAGAGTCACCGATGATGTGGGAGAGTGAGGAGAGTCACCGATGATGTGGGAGAGTGAGGAGAGTCACCGATGATGTGGGAGAGTGAGGAGAGTCACCGATGATGTGGGAGAGTGAGGAGAGTCACCGATGATGTGGGAGAGTGGGCAGGAGAGTCACCGATGATGTGGGAGAGTGAGGAGAGTCACCGATGATGTGGGAGAGTGAGGAGAGTCACCGATGATGTGGGAGAGTGAGGAGAGTCACCGATGATGTGGGAGAGTGAGGAGAGTCACCGATGATGTGGGAGAGTGAGAAGAGTCACCGATGATGTGGGAGAGTGAGGAGAGTCACCGATGATGTGGGAGAGTGAGGAGAGTCACCGATGATGTGGGAGAGTGAGGAGAGTCACCGATGATGTGGGAGAGTGAGGAGAGTCACCGATGATGTAGGAAAGTGAGGAGAGTCACCGATGATGTGGGAGATTGAGGAGAGTCACCGATAATGTGGGAGATTGAGGAGAGTTACCGATAATGTGGGAGAGTGAGAAGAGTCACAGATGATGTGGGAGAGTGAAGAGAATCACCGATGATGTGGGAGAGTGAGGAGAGTCATAGATGATGTGGGAAAGTGAGGAGAGTCACAGATGGTGTGGGAAAGTGAGGAGAGTCACAGATAATGTGGGAAAGTGAGGAGAGTCACAGATAATGTGGGAAAGTGAGGAGAGTCACAGATAATGTGGGAAAGTGAGGAGAGTCACAGATAATGTGGGAAAGTGAGGAGAGTCACAGATAATGTGGGAAAGTGAGGAGAGTCACAGATAATGTGGG
>WNWK01009251.1:55000-78135 GCA_009830355.1 Cherax destructor
TAATAGCGTCCTTTTTTCAGTAACAGCATCCTATTTTCAGTAATAGCGTCCTATTTTCAGTAACAGCATCTTATGTTCAGTAATAGCATCCTATTTTCAGTAACAGCATCCTATTTTCAGTAATAGCTTCCTATTTTCAGTAACAGCATCTTATTTTCAGTAATAGCGTCCTATTATCAGTAACAGCATCCTATTTTCAGTAATAGCGTCCTATTTTCAGTAATAGCGTCCTATTTTCAGTAATAGCGTCCTATTTTCAGTAATAGCATCCTATTTTCAGTAATAGCGTCCTATTTTCATAATTCTTAAGCTAGTCATAAGTTTGCCTAAGACACTCAATATAGAAACTGTATTATGCCAATACATCACCTTTACCATTAATATATAAACTGTTGTTTACAATTTACATAAACGACATAGATGAGGGAATAAATAGTAGCATAAGTAAATTTGCTGATGACACCAAAATAGGCCGTCCAATTCATTCAAACGAGGACATTAGAGCACTCCAGGATGATTTGAATAGACTGATGCAGTGGTCGGAGAAGTGGCAGATGCAGTTTAATGTAAACAAATGCAAAGTTCTAAATGTTGGGCAGGACAATAACCATGCTACATATAAGCTGAATAATATAGATCTTATTACTTGTAATTGCGAGAAGGATTTAGGAGTTCTGGTTAGTAGTAATCTGAAGCCTAGACAACAGTGCATAAGTGTTCGCAATAAAGCTAACAGAATCCTTGGCTTCATATCAAGAAGTATAAATAACAGAAGTCCTCAGGTTGTTCTTCAACTCTATATATCTTTGGTTAGGCCTCATTTAGATTATGCTGCACAGTTCTGGTCACCGTATTACAGAATGGATATAAATGCACTGGAAAACGTACAGAGGAGGATGACAAAGTTGATCCCATGTATCAGAAATCTTCCCTATGAGGATAGACTGAGGGCCCTGAATCTGCACTCTCTAGAAAGGCGTAGAATTAGGGGGGATATGATTGAGGTGTACAAATGGAAAACAGGAATAAACAAAGGGGATGTAAATAGCGTGCTGAAAATATCCAACCAAGACAGGACTCGCAGCAATGGTTTCAAGTTGGAAAAGTTCAGATTCAGGAAGGATATAGGAAAGCACTGGTTTGGTAATAGAGTTGTGGATGAGTGGAACAAACTCCCGAGTACCGTCATAGATGCTAAGACGTTGTGTAGTTTTAAAAATAGGTTAGATAAATACATGAGTGGGTGTGGATGGGTGTGAGCTTGTACTAGGTCAGATGCAGTGCTCCTTCCTTAAGTGAATGTAACCTGACCTGTACTAATTCCTTAAGTGGAAGTGACCTGACCAGGTGGTCGACTGGACAATTATACGAGTGGGTGCGGTTGGGTGTGAATTGGTCCTGACTAGGTTGTGCTACTAGGTCAGATGCAGTGCTCCTTCCTTAAGTGAATGTAACCTGACCTGGCTGGGTCGGGGCATTGGCTTAAGCCGTTGGAGATTTGGACCTGCCTCGCATGGGCCAGTAGGCCTGCTGCAGTGTTCCTTCTTTCTTATGTTCTTATGTTCTTATAAGACTGCCTGAAAAGCCTAGGCATACCTAGGCATATTATTCCATCTTGTAATATCTACTTCATAAAATGTATAATTATAAGTACACCCCACCTTGTATATTACTAGAAATAAAGAATTTGAATTTGAATAGCGTCCTATTTTAGTAACAACCTCCTATTTTCAGTAACAGCGTCCTATTTCCAGTAACAGCGTCCTATTTTCAGTAACAGCGTCCTATTTTCAGTAACAGCCTCCTATTTTCAGTAACAGCCTCCTATTTTCAGTAACAGCCTCCTATTTTCAGTAACAGCGTCCTATTTCCAGTAACAGCGTCCTATTTTCAGTAACAGCGTCCTATTTTCAGTAACAGCCTCCTATTTTCAGTAACAGCCTCCTATTTTCAGTAATAGCGTCGTATTTTTAGTAACAGCGTCCTATTTTCAGTAATAGCGTCGTATTTTCAGTAATACCGTCTTAAAGTCAATTATTGTGTGCCATCCCTGGTCAGTTTCCTATTAGAAGCTCTTCCCAAAAGTACTTAGTCTTAATAATAGTAATAATATACAATCGCATGAAACACATACGAGATATAAAATACACAAGCCTGTTAGTGTAATACACAAGCCTGTTAGTGTAATACACAAGCCTGTTAGTGTAATACACAAGCCTGTTAGTGTAATACACAAGCCTGTTAGTGTAATACACAAGCCTGTTAGTGTAATACACAATCATTATAGATCACAATAAATTAAACAAAATAAACAGAAACTAACTTGTCTTCTGTAACTTTTTTAATGAGATATTTGAGCTTGAAGTGATTGGCAGATCCTTTTGATATTAGGTGGAATATTGGACAGACACTCCCTCATTTCTTCCTCCAACGATTATAACCTTTTCCATTGTTGGTTTCTATGTTTGTGATCACACAAAAATCCCAATTCACACAAGTAAAAATTGGAAAATTGCATGAGAATTACCAAAGCTTTTTTTTTTTTTAGCAACGTGAGGATAGTCATTCTCAATCACTATCCTGAATTCGTCAAGAGGCTCTTCCTTATACTTTGATTTCAGACACATCATTACATGTTTCAATTAATTCTTCTGTGCGCCTGAGCTTCGACGGTCTTGATACTGATGCAATAAATGTGTTTCTCGACCAGTCATGGTCTTCCCTACATAAGTTTGGGAAATTGTACTGAATTTTTTTCTTCAAGTATTTCAAGATATTAAAAAATCGATGGCATGATATCTCAGCCAAATTCTTAATTTATCTCTCAGAGCATTAATGTTGTCAGTGGAAGATAAGGTATTTTCAGTACTGCCTTACATGTTGAAATTTACCTTGTTTACATGTTCAAAGATATCCACTGGGTAGGATAATTTTGTAGACGAAAACAAAACACAAAATTCTTCTTGCTGTTGAAGTGTTAAAAAAGTAAATAACTCATCCTTGAGTTCATTCACTCGTGTAAGTAACTCATCCTTGACTTCATTCACTCGTGTAAGTAACTCATCCTTGTGTTCATTCACTCGTGTAAGTAACTCATCCTTGGGTTCATTCACTCGTGTAAGTAACTCATCCTTGAGTTCATTCACTCGTGTAAGTAACTCATCCTTGAGTTCATTCACTCGTGTAAGTAACTCATCCTTGAGTTCATTCACTCGTGTAAGTAACTCATCCTTGAGTTCATTCACTCGTGTAAGTAACTCATCCTTGAGTTCATTCACTCGTGTAAGTAACTCATCCTTGAGTTCATTCACTCGTGAAAGTAACTCATCCTTGAGTTCACACACTCGTGTAAGTAACTCATCCTTGAGTTCACACACTTGTGTAAGTAACTCATCCTTAAGTTCACACACTTGTGTAAGTAACTCATCCTTGAGTTCATTCACTCGTGAAAGTAACTCATCCTTGAGTTCACACTCGTGTAAGTAACTCATCCTTGAGTTCACACACTTGTGTAAGTAACTCATCCTTGAGTTCATTCACTCGTGTAAGTAACTCATCCTTGAGTTCACACACTTGTGTAAGTAACTCATCCTTGAGTTCATTCACTCGTGTAAGTAACTCATCCTTGAGTTCACACACTTGTGTAAGTAACTCATCCTTGAGTTCATTCACTCGTGTAAGTAACTCATCCTTGAGTTCACACACTTGTGAAGTAACTCATCCTTGAGTTCATTCACTCTGAAAGTAACTCATCCTTGAGTTCACACACTCGTGTAAGTAACTCATCCTTGAGTTCACACTCGTGTAAGTAACTCATCCTTGAGTTCACACACTCGTGTAAGTAACTCATCCTTGAGTTCACACACTCGTGTAAGTAACTCATCCTTGAGTTCACACATCTGTAAGTAACTCATCCTTGAGTTCACACACTCGTGTAAGTAACTCATCCTTGAGTTCACACACTCTTGTAAGTAACTCATCCTTGAGTTCATACACTCGTGTAAGTAACTCATCCTTGAGTTCATTCACTCGTGTAAGTAACTCATCCTTGAGTTCATTCACTCGTGTAAGTAACTCATTTGAGTTCACACACTCGTGTAAGTAACTCATCCTTGAGTTCATACACTCGTGTAAGTAACTCATCCTTGAGTTCATTCACTCGTGAAAGTAGCTCATCCTTGAGTTCACACACTCGTGTAAGTAACTCATCCTTGAGTTCACACACTCGTGTAAGTAACTCATCCTTGAGTTCACACTCGTGTAAGTAACTCATCCTTGAGTTCATCACTCGTGTAAGTAACTCATCCTTGAGTTCATTCACTCGTGTAAGTAACTCATCCTTGAGTTCATTCACTCGTGTAAGTAACTCATCCTTGAGTTCATTCACTCGTGTAAGTAACTCATCCTTGAGTTCATTCACTCGTGTAAGTAACTCATCCTTGAGTTCACACACTCGTGTAAGTAACTCATCCTTGAGTTCATTCACTCGTGAAAGTAACTCATCCTTGAGTTCACACACTCGTGTAAGTAACTCATCCTTGAGTTCACACACTCGTGTAAGTAACTCATCCTTGAGTTCACACTCGTGTAAGTAACTCATCCTTGAGTTCACACCTCTGTAAGTAACTCATCCTTGAGTTCATTCACTCGTGTAAGTAACTCATCCTTGAGTTCATTCACTCGTGTAAGTAACTCATCCTTGAGTTCATTCACTCGTGTAAGTAACTCATCCTTGAGTTCATACACTCGTGAAGTAACTCATCCTTGAGTTCATCCACTCGTGTAAGTAACTCATCCTTGAGTTCATTCCTCGTGACAAAACTTGCCTCTCGACACCCATCTCATAATAAAATAAACTTTATTTCTACAAATACATTATACAACTTATAAAAGAAGATTCACTTGTTTTTCCCAACTTTTCACATAGTTTGCCATTTAAAGTAGGCCACTTAAATAACATAGTAGGCCATAAACAGTGATATAAGTGGCCTACTTTTATGTAGTTAACTATGTTTACAAGTTTGTCTAGAACAGTCTTCAGCTTATGCCGACTGTTGTTGCAAGCAGCAGCTGACGGGGAGAAAACAGTGTGATGGTATGACATCAATGTTTTCTTTCTTCACTAATGATTCAGATTCCTTCATTGAGGCAGCCATTGATGGAGCGGCGTCTGAACACGTTCTTACACAGGATTACCACCACAAACAAACACCTTCCAAATATTTACTGTAGTGAATTTATTTTGGCCTGTTGTTGTTTTTTCAAGTTTTTTCAAATAACTGATTTACTAGTTTAGCATTACTAATGTAGCGAAGCAGCTATAACAACTCTTCTGTAATAATTAATTATACAACAAATGCTAGTAAAAAAAATTGTGCTATCTTAATTAAAATGATGAAGCTGTGGTAAAATTATTAACAATCTTGCGGCACCCGTAGGCACTATCAGTGGCACACCGGTGTGCGGCACCTTGTTGACAAACACTGATTTAGGATGTTGTTGTTGTAGGTTCGCCGGTACTTCCGGCCGGGTCTTCTCAGAAGGTGACCCGGCCCCCACTGATTTAGGTGGTAATGGCAGTATTATGCCTCTCGCAGGAGATGTTGCACCTCTTACATAGTGCTCTGTTACTCTGAAACTCCCTCTCGTCTGTTCAGATCGCATGCTTGTAGCTAGGCATCGGAGCCAGAGGAAAAAAAAAATGACCACTTACAGTGTGTTCTAGACGTGTCACTTCACTATGACATTCCTAAACTGGAGATCCAGCCTGATGGAACACAGGATCAATGCTATATCAAGTCATTGATGACTCGAATATATCAAAGGAACCTAATATTAACGTTGGCCACTCACGAAGGAGGGAGGGCAAAATAGGTTAGGCAACCCGTCTCCTCCTCCTAGTGGGGGTACTAACAGTCATTGACTCACCCCATCCCCACACTAGTGGAAGGCTGGAGAATACAGTGCAATTATATTCTGCAGTAAGAGGCGGCTAAAATGTCGGGAGCAAGTGGCTAGTAACCCCTTCTTCTGTATAAATTACTAAATGTTAAAAAGATAAAAACTTTTATCTTTTTTTTTCGGGTTATCCTGCCTCGGTGGAGACGGTCGGTGTTTTAATATATATATATATATATATATATATATATATATATATATATATATATATATATATATATATATATTTTATTACATAATATGGTACAAAAGATTTGAGAGATACATTGTTGATATAAAGATGGCATATACAGTACACGAGGTGAGAGATACATGTCTAGTACATATTGTTACATCTTTGTCACTGATTATAATGCGAAAATCTCATCCAGCTCTTCCGAGCTGGTGCGCGTGCCCAGAATACAGCATGCATTACCCCTCTGAACAGCAGCGCTGAGTCGCTGGAACAGAAAACTAGCTGCCCTGGGATCCCTAGTTACCCTGTTGAGTCTTTTGCCCAGCTCCTTGAGGAACTTAGATGCACTCTTTCCCCATGAGCCAAGGGTCTCTGAGCCTATGGGAACAAACATATAATGATGGGCAAGTTCTCCATATTTTCTCGACTTCTGGGACTCCCTGAAGGTGGCAGCAGCCCCTCCTTCCTCCCTGGTGTACTGGAGATAGGTATCAGCCAAGGTAGATGCACATATATATATATATATGTCGTGCCGATTAGGTAAAACTTGCGATTTTGGCTTAAATAGCAACGCTCACCTTGCCATATAAGACAAGTGAAAATTTGTGTATGCAATAATCTCGTTAAAATCATTCTGAACATAACGAAAAAAATATATTTAATTGTGTTTGTATATTATTAAATTAATGTTAACGTATCTAAAATATATTTAGTTGGGTTAGGCTAAATTAAATTGCGCTTGTTGTAATAAGGTTAGGTAGGTTTTCAAAGTTTCTCTTGGTACAAAATTATAAATTCTTACACTAACATAAATGAAAAAATATATCTTTAAACGTATAAGAGAAAATTTTAGAAAGGACTTAATTTTAGATGAGTTCTTGCTAATTGACCAGTTTTACCTAATCGGACGACATATATATATATATATATATATATATATATATATATAATGTCGTGCCGATTAGGTAAAACTGGTCAATTAGCAAGAACTCATCTAAAATTAAGTCCTTTCTAAAATTTTCTCTTATAGTTTAAAGATATATTTTCATTTATGTTAATGTAAGAATTTATAATTTTGTACCAAGAGAAACTTTGAAAACCTACCTAACCTTTTTACAAAAGCGCAATTTAATTTAGCTTACCAACTAAATATATTTTAGATACGTTAACATTAATTTAATAATAAACAAACACAATGAAATATATTTTTTCGTTATGGTCAGAATGATTTTGGCGAAATTAGTTGCGTACCAAATTTCACTTGTCTTATATGGCAAGGTGAGCGTTGCTACTTTGTAAAATAGCAAGTTTTACCTAATCGGCACGACATTATATATATATATATATATATATATATATATATATATATATATATATATATATATATATATATATATATATATATATATATATATGTCGTGCCGAATAGGTAAAACTTGCGATTTTTGTCTTAAATAGCAACGCTCTTCTTGCCGAATAAGGCAAGCGAAAATTTGTGTATGCAATAATTTCGCAAAAAATCACTGAACCTAACGAAAAAAATATATATATTTCATTGTGTTTGTTTATTATTAAATTATTGTAAACTTATCTAAAATATATTTAGTTGGATTAGGCTAAATTAAATTGCGCTTGTTATAATAAGGTTAGGTAAGTTTTCTAAGGTTTTTTTGGTACAAAATTATTAATTTTTACATTAACATAAATGAAAAAAATATATCTTTAAATGTATGAGAAAATTTTAGAAAGGACTTAATTTTAAACAAGTTCTTGCTAATTGACTAATTTTACCTATTCGGCATCACATACACACACACACACATATATATAATGCAGAGAATGGGTGGGGCTCAAACCCATGAGATGGGAGTTATTTGTTTACAGTCGTGTTATTACGACTTCGGGTGTCATGCATTTACATATACAAACACACACACACACAAAAGGCAGAATGAGCTCAAACCATGATCCTGCAGGAGAAAGCACGACTGAGGGATAAACCGTAGTACCAGAGAGTGTACCTCGATCGAGACAGAACACAAGAGGAAAGGACGATACTGAAAGGGAGGGTGCAAAGACGAAAAGAGGAACAAGAGGAAATGACAAAGATGAGCAAAAGAACCCAGACCCAGGTGGAAGGACAAACACACCCTCCAGAAACATCTGCAGAAGGACTCCAACCACGACAACCCCAAGGCAACTGAACAATCTAAACCAACACTCACATACTGTTCCCTCTGTCCCCACCCCCCACACCACAAACCCCACCCTTACAGCAACCCTCTATGGGCACTCTGCCCCCACCCCCCTCATCACAAACCCCACCCCTACCAAAAAAAACCATAGTCCCCCACCAGGGCTCCCTCTCCCCAACCCCAACATTCTTCCAGGACCACAGTTTTCGAAAAGAAGTTGAAGGTTTGGTACACGAACGCGGATGGAATAACGAACAAATATGAAGAGTGGCATGAACGAATCAATGAGAAGTCCCCAGACATCATAGCAGTCACAGAAACGAAACTCACCGAGACAAAAACAGACGCAATCTTCCCACCAGGATATCAGAACCTGAGGAAAGATAGAAGGAGAAGAAGGGGAGGAGGGGTCGCACTGCTCTTAAAAAAACAATGGAGATTTGACTAAATGGAAGGCATGGACGAGATTGGAGAAAGGGATTACTTAGCAGGTACACTTCAGTCTGGGGAACATAAGGTAATCATTGCAGTAATGTATAATCCACCACAGAACTGCAGGAGGCCAAGAGAGCAATATGAAGAGAGCAACAGAGCAATGGTGGACACACTGGCTGAGGTGGCAAGAAGAGCTCACTCGAGCAGAGCAAATTATGGGCGATTTCAACCACAGGGAGATCGATGGAAAAAACTGGAGCCACACGGGGGTCCCGAAACATGGAGAGCCAAGATGATGGATGTGATACTGGAAAACCTCATGCATCAACATGTTAAGGACACTACCAGAGAGAGAGGGGAGGATGAACCAGCAAGACTGGACCTTGTGTTCACCCTGAGCAGTTCAGACATTGAGGACATCACATTTGAGAAGCACCTTTGAGCTAGTGATCATGTGGTTCTGAGCTTTGAATACATAGTAGAGATACAAGTGGAGAGGGTAACAAGAGCTGAATGGGAAAAGCCAAACTATAAAAGGGGAGATTACACAGGTATGAGGAACTTCCTGCAGGAGGTTCAGTGGAACACAGAATTGGTAGGAAAGTCAGTAAACGAAATGATGGAATACGTAGCAACAAAATACAAGGATGCAGAGGAAAGGTTTGTTCCCAAGGGCAACAGAAATAATGGGAAGACCAGAGCGAGCCCTTGGTTTACTCAAAGGTGCAGGGAGGCACAAACTAAGTGCACTAGAGAATGGAAAAAGTACAGAAGACAAAGGACCCAGGAAAATAAGGAGATTAGTCAACGAGCCAGAAACGAGTATGCACAGATAAGAAGGGAGGCCCAGTGACAGTACGAAAACAACATAGCATCGAAAGTCAAGTCTGACCCAAAACTGCTGTATAGCCACATTAGGAGGAAGACAAAAGTCAAAGACCAGGTGATCAGGCTGAGGAAAGAAAGTGGGGAACTCACAAGAAACGATCAAGAGGTATGTGAGGAGCTCAACACGAGATTTAAGGAAGTATTTGCAGTGGAGACAGGAAGGACTCTGAGAAGACAGAACAGCGAGGGACATCAACAAGGAATATACCAATAAGTGATGGATGACATACACACAACTGAGGAGGAGGTGAAGAAGCTGCTAAGTGACCTTGATACCTCAAAGGCGATGGGACCGGACAACATCTTCCCATGGGTCCTTAGAGAGGGAGCAGAGACGCTGTGTGTCACTAACCACAATCTTCAAAACACATCCCTTGAAACTGGGCAACTACCTGAGGTACGGAAGACGGCAAATGTAGTTCCCATTTTTAAGAAAGGAGACAAAAACGAGGCACTAAACTATAGACCAGTGTCACTGACGTGTATAGTATGCAAAGTCATGGAGAAGATTATCAGGAGAGTTGTAGAGCACCTGGAACGGAACAAGATTATAAACGACAACCAGCACGGATTCAGGGAAGGGAAATTCTGTGTCACAAACCTTCTGGAGTTTTACGACAAGGTAACAGAACTAAGACACGAGAGAGAAGGGTGGGTTGGTTGCATTTTCTTGGACTGCAAGAAGGCCTTCGACACAGTTTCCCACAGGATATTAATACATAAGCTAGAGGATCAGGCACGTATAACAGGAAGGGCACTGCAGTAGATCAGAGAATACCTGACAGGGAGGCAACAACGAGTCATGGTACGTGACGAAGTATCACAGTGGGCACCTGTGACGAGCGGGGTCCCACAAGGGTCAGTCCTAGGACCAGTGCTGTTCTTGGAATATGTGAATGACATGGCGGTAGGAATAGACTCAGAAGCGTCCCTGTTTGCAGACGATGTGAAGTTAATGAGAAGAATCAAATCAGATGAGGTTCAGACAGGGCTACAAAGCGACCTGGACAGGCTGGACACCTGATCCACAACTAGCTACTCGAATTTAACCCCGCCAAATGCAAAGTCATGAAGATCGGGGAAGGGCAAAAAAGACCGCAGACTGAGTATATGCTAGGTGGCCAAAGACTGCAAACCTCACTCAAGGAGAAAGATCTTGGGGTGAGTATAACATCGAGCACGTCTCCGGAAGCATACATCAACCAGATAACTGCTGCAGCATATGGGCGCCTGGCAAACCTGAGAATAGCGTTCTGATACCTCAGTAAGGAATCGTCCAAGACACTGTACACCGTGTACGTCAGGTCCATACTGGAGTATGCAACACCAGTTCGGAACCCACACATGGTCAAGCACGTCAAGAAATTAGAGAAAGTGCAAAGGTTTGCAACAAGGCTAGTTCCCGAGCTAAGGGGAATGCCGATTTACAACACTGGAGGACAGGAGGGTTAGGGGAGACATAAGAACATAAGAAGGAAGGAACACTGCAGCAGGCCTACTGGCCCATGCGAGGCAGGTCGAAGTCTCCAACCGGCTAAAGCCAATGCCCCGACCCAGCCAGGTCAGGTTACATTCACTTAAGGCAGGAGCATGGCATCTGACCTAGTAGCACAAGCTAGTCAGGTCCAACTCACACCCACCCGCACCCACTCATATATTTATCTAGCCGACCACCTGGATTTAACCCTATCCAGGTAAACTCCAGGTAGTCAGGTCACTTCCACTTAAGGAATTAGTACGGCATCTGACCTAGTAGCACAAGCTAGTCAGGTCCAACTCACACCCACCCACACCCACTCATGTATTTATCTAACCTAATTTTAAAACTACACAACGTCCCAGCCCCTATGACGGTACTCGGGACTTTGTTCCACTCATCCACAACTCTATTACCAAACCAGTGCTTTCCTAAATCCTTCCAGAATCTGAACTTTTCCAACTTGAAACCATTGCTGCGAGTCCTGTCTTGGCTGGATATTTTCAGCACGCTATTTACATCTCCTTTATTTATTCCTGTTTTCCATTTATACACCTTCATCATATCCCCCCTAATTCAACGCCTTTCTAGAGAATGCAGATTCATGGTCCTCAGTCTATCCTCATAGGGAAGATTTTTGATACATGGGATCAACTTTGTCATCCTCCTTTGTACGTTTTCCAGTGCATTTATATCCATTCTGTAATACGGTGACAAGAACTGTGCAGCATAATCTAAATGAGGCCTAACCAAAGATATATAGAGTTGAAGAACAACCTGAGGACTTCTATTATTTATACTTCTTGATATGAAGCCAAGGATTCTGTTAGCTTTATTGCGAACAATTATGCATTGTTGTCTTGGTTTCAGATTACTACTAACCAGAACTCCTAAATCCTTCTCGCAATCACAAGTATTAAGATCTACATTATTCAGTTTATATGTGACATGGTTATTGTCTTGCCCAACATTTAGAACTTTGAATTTGTCTACATTAAACTGCATCTGCCACTTCTCCGACCACTGCATCAGTCTATTCAAATCATCCTGGAGTGCTCTAATGTCCTCATTTGAATGAATTGGACGGCCTATTTTGGTGTCATCAGAAAATTTGCTTATGTTGCTATTTATTCCCTCATCTATGTCGTTTATGTAAATTGCAAACAACAGGGGGCCTAAAACTGACCCCTGTGGAACAACGCTTGAGACGTGCCCCCATTCTTATTTCTCTCCATTTATGCAAACTCTCTGCCGCCTATTTGTCAACCATGCCTCTACCCAGGAAAAAATTTCTCCTCCTATTCCGTGTGCCTTAAGTTTCCTCAGTAGCCTCTGATGTGGAACTTTATCGAAAGCCTTACTGAAGTCCATATACACAATATCATATTCATTACCATGTTCTACCTCCTCAAACACCTTAGTGAAAAAAGTTAGTAAATTCGTAAGACAGGAACGCCCCTTAGTAAAACCGTGTTGAGATTCATTAATCAATTTATGCTTTTCAAGATGGCTACGAATTGCCTCGGCAATTATTGATTCCATAAATTTACCAACTATGGAGGTAAGGCTTATTGGTCTATAGTTCGAAGCTAAGGATCTGTCACCTGCCTTGTAAATAGGTATTACATTTGCCCTTTTCCATTTGTCTGGCACTATGCTAGTATGTAGTGATATATTGAAAAGATTTGCCAAAGGTTTGCTAAGTTCCTCTATACATTTCTTTAAAACTCTTGCAAACAGTTCATCAGGGCCTAAGGATTTGTTAGGTTTTAATTTCTCTATTTGTCTGAGGGCCATGTCACTAGTTACCGCAATCGAGCATAGTCTATTATCTTCCTGTTCTACATGATTTATTATTTCTGGAATTCCGCTAGTATCTTCCCGAGTAAAAACTGAGAGGAAGTAAATATTGAAAATTTCACACATATCCTTATCACTGTCCGTGATCTGTCCTGAGTTACTCTTAAGTGGGCCTATCTTGTCCCTAATCTTACTTCTGTATACCTGAAAGAACCCTTTTGGGTTAGTCTTCGAATCCCTTGCGACCTTAGCCTCATAATCCCTTTTTGCTTTTCTTATTCCTTTTTTCATTTCTCTCTTTAATTGAAAATATTGATTTCTTATCTGTTCATCACCTCTTTTGATACGCCTATATATGCCTCTCTTTCGACCAATGAGATGTTTTAATCTATTGTTCATCCATTTAGGATCATTTTCATTAGATCTAATTTCCCTACTCGGAACAAAAGTTGTCTGGGCAGCTAGAACTATGCTCTGGAAAACGTCATATTGGCAACCAAAACCACCTACCTGACCCATAGTTAGGTCATCCCAATTTAGCCCACCTAGGTAATTTCTCAGCCCCATGAAGTCGGCTAAGCGAAGGAATAGATAAGGTGGACAGAGACAGGATGTTCCAGAGATGGGACACATACAAGGGGTCACAATTGGAAGTTGAAGACTCAGATGAGTCAAAGAGATGTTAGGAATTATTTCTTGAGTCACAGAGTTGTCAGGAAGTGGAATAGTCTAGCAAGTGATGTAGTGGAGGCAGGAACCATACAAAGCTCACGGAGCAGGGAGAGAGAGGACCTAGTAGCGATCAGTGAAGAGGCGGGGCCAGGAGCTGAGTCTCGACCCCTGCAGCCACAAATAGGTGAGTGAGCACAAACAGGTGAGCACAAATAGGTGAGTGCACACACACACACACACACACACACACACACGCGGAAACTACACGGGCATGAGGAATTTCCTGCAGGAGGTTCAGTGGGAAAGGGAAATGGAAGGACAGACAAAAATGAAATGATGGAATACGTAGGAGCAAAGTGCAATGAGGCAGAGGAACGGTTTATACCCAGAGGAAAAAGATTAAGCTGGAAGGCCAGAAAGAGCCCCTGGTTTACCCAAAGGTGCAGGGAGGCAAAGACTCAGAGTGTCAGAGAATGGAAAAGGTACAGAAGGCAAAGAACCCAAGTAAACAAAGAGATTAGTAGAAGAGCTGAAACGAGTATGCACAGGTATGGAGGGAGGCCCAGAAACAGTACGAAAACAACATAGCATCAAAAGTTAAGTCCGACCCGAAACTGATGTACAGTCACATCAGAAGGAAGACAACAGTCAAGGACCAGGTGATAAGGCTGAGGAGAGAAGATGGGGAACTCACAAGTAACGATCAAGAGGTATGTGAGGAGCTCAACTTGAGGTTTAAGGAAGTATTCACAGTGGAGGAAGGAAGGCAGCTAAGTAGACAGGACGGGGTTCGTCACCAACAAGGGATGTATCAAGTGCTAGAGGGCATACACACAACTGAGGAGGAGGTGAAGCAGTTACTCAGTGACCTCGATACCTCAAAGGCGATGGGTCCGGACAATATCTCCCCGTGGGTTCTTCGGGAAGGAGCTGAGGTACTGAGTGTGCCACTTACCATAATATTCAACACATCCCTTGAAACTGGGCAGCTACCTGAGGTATGGAAAAAGGCCAACGTAGTCCCCATCTTTAAAAAAGGAGACAGAAAAGAGGCACTAAACTATAGACCGGTGTCACTTACGTGTATAGTGTGCAAAGTCCTCTAGAAAATCATCAGGAAATGAATGGTGGAGCACCTCGAGCTGAACAGGATAATAAACACCAGACAGCACGGATTCCAGGAAGGCAAATCCTGTGTAACAAACCTCCTAGAGTTCTATGATAAAGTAACACAGATAAGGCAAGAGAGAGAAGGGTGGGTCGATTGCATTTTCCTGGACTGTAGGAAGGCCTTCGACACAGTTCCTCACATGAGATTAGTAAAGAAGTTGGAAGAACAAGCATGTATAACAGGAAGGGCACTGGAATGGATCAGGGAATACCTCACAGGGAGGCAACAACGGGTCATGGTGTTTGATGAGGTATCACAGTGGGCGCCTGGGACGAGCGGTGTACCACAGGGGTCAGTCCTGGGACCAGTGTTATTTTTGGTATATGTAAATGACATGACGGACGGGATAGACTCAGAAGTGTCTCTGTTCGCAGATGATGTGAAATTAATGAGGAGAATCACATCGGAAGAGGACCAAGCAGGACTTCAAACAGACCTGTACAAGCTTGACATCTGGTCTAGCAACTGGCTTCTCGAATTCAATCCCACCAAATGCAAAGTCATGAAGATCGGAGAAGAGCAAAGAAGACCGCTGACAGAGTACAGGCTAGGCGGGCAAAGGCTACAAACCTCGGCAAAGGAGAAAGACCTTGGGGTGAGTATAACGCCAAGCACGTCTCCGGAGGCACACATCAACCAGATAACCGCGGCAGCATATGGGCGACTGGCAAACCTAAGATTAGCGTTCCGTTACCTTAACAAGGAATCGTTCAAGACACTGTATACCGTGTACGTCAGGCCCATACTAGAATATGCAGCACCAGTCTGGAACCCACACCTGGTCAAGCACGTAAAGAAACTAGAGAAAGTGCAAAGGTTTGCGACAAGGTTAGTTCCACAACTCAGGGGTCTGTCCTATGAAGAAAGGTTGAGGGAAATAGGACTAACAGCACTGGAGGAAAGGAGGGTCAGAGGAGACATGATAACGACATACAAAATACTGCGGGGAATTGACAAGGTAGACAGTGACAGGATGTTTCAGAGAGGGAACACAGAAACAAGGGGACACAACTGGAAGTTGAAGACTCAGATGAGTCAAAGGGATGTCAGGAAGCATTTCTTCAGCCACAGAGTAGTCAGGAAGTGGAATAGCCTAGAGAAAGATATAGTGGAGGCAGGAACCATACATAGTTTTAAGACAAGGTATGATAAAGCTCAAGGAGCAGGGAGAGCAGAGACCCAGTAGCGGACAGCGAAGAGGCGGGGCCAGGAGCTGAGTCTCGACCCCTGCAACCACAATTAGGTGAGTACAATTAGGTGAGTACACACACACACACACACATCTTCAGAGGTATACGAAGGAAAAGAAAAATAATGAGAAGCAAAAAAACACGTCACTGAAAAAATAAATAGGAAAATATGAAGACTTTCATGTGTTTAAACACACGAATGAACACTTTCTTGTGTTTAAACACATGAATGCTCACTTTCATGTGTTTACACACATGGATGATCACTTTCATGTGTTAACACAACTGAATGAGCACCTTCATGTGTTTACACACCTGAATGAGCACCTTCATGTGTTTACACACCTGAATGAGCACCTTCATGTGTTTACACACCTGAATGAGCACCTTCATATGTTTACACACCTGAATGAGCACCTTCATGTCTTTACACACCTGAATGAGCACCTTCATGTGTTTACACACCTGAGTGAGCACCTTCATGTGTTTACACACCTGAATGAGCACTTTCATATGTTTACCCACCTGACTGCACTCTGGTCTGCTACTCTCGTGGTGGGCCAAGATTCCCATGTCATTAATCTACTAAAAATCAATCTAAAACATAAAGAAAAAATATGTATAATTTATTTTAGGTAATATTACCCTGATCTGTCAGATACTCAGTAGAATTTGACTAACAAAAATTGACTTTAGATTAGATGAGGTTTCTAAGTTAGGGGAAGTTGCGAGGCTGAGCAACCACAAGTGAGTAGCAGCTGTGAACTGCTTCCTGTTGAAGTTCCCTCAAGAATGTTGCTGCCACAGGAATAATGACGGTGTGTGGTGTGTACTCAAGGTTGCCCTCACACTACTGCCCCCACCCGTTACCTTCCACTCTCACCCCCACCTCTCACGGCACCTCATACCACTCACCATGATACCTCACCCTCCTACCTTGATACCTCACCCACCTACCTTGATACCTCACCAACCTACCTTGATACCTGAGCTACTTACCTTAACACCTCACCTACCTTGACACCTCACCCACCTACCTTGACACCTCACCCACCTACCTTGACACCTCACCCACCTACTGACACCTCACCCACCTACCTTGACACTCACCCACCTACCTTGACACCTCACCCACCTACCTTGACACCTCACCCACTTACCTTGACACCTCACCCACCTACTGACACCTCACCCACTTACCTTGACACCTCACCCACCTAACTTGACACCTCACCCACCTACCTTGACATCTCACCCACCTACCTTGACACCTCACCCACCTACCTTGACACCTCACCCACCTAACTTGACACCTCACCCACTTACCTTGACACCTCACCCACCTAACTTGACACCTCACCCACCTACATTGACACCTCACCCACCTACCTTGACACCTCACCCACCTACCTTGACATCTCACTCACCTACCTTGACACTCACCCACTACCTTGACACCTCACCCACCTACCTTGACACCTCACCCACCTACCTTGACACCTCACCCACCTACCTTGACACCTCACCCACCTACCTTGACATCTCACTCACCTACCTTGACAGGTCACCCACCTACCTTGACACCTCACCCACCTACCTTGACATCTCACTCACCTACCTTGACAGGTCACCCACACTTCTTACCCCTACCACTTACAGCAGCCAATACTTCCCAGCCTGGCCCCTCACACACTACCCACCAACAAAATGTACCCACCAAACCACCCACCTACATCACCAATCCCCACCCATCTACACCGCCCACATCGACAGCACCCACTTACACAACACTACCGACCTCCTCCACCCACTCATACCTATGTACTCCCACCCCACTTTCTGCCTCCTCCCAACTGTATCTACCCCACCCATTCTATTCACCCTCTTTAAGCACCCCCTCATCCAAATCAAAGATGTTCATCCACCCACGCCACCACCCCACCCACCCACCACGCCACTACCCCACCCACCCACCACGCCACCACAAAACCCACCCACCACGCCACCACAAAACCCACCCACCACGCCACCACAAAACCCACCCATCCAAAATTACTTCCATTTAAGGCACATCAGCGTTTAAGTATTTGAATCTGACCATAAGAGCCAAATCCCTAGTTACTGTCTGGAAACCAATTTATTTTATTGATTTTTTAAAATTCTCATACCTTAAAGTGAATGCTAATCTTTATTTTAATAAAGCTCATCAACACTGAAAGTTTGAAGCCTATCGAAAACTGTATTCTCCGGTATGCTCTGAATCCAACGATTCCATTTTTTTTTTAACAATTTTATTCAAATTTCAGACTTTACGTAATGAGTGTGAACTTCCCGGGCGACTTTGTTGTGAGTGAAGCTTCAGCGGTAATGTCTTAGTCAGTACGACGAGATGTTCTTCACTCAGTGACACGAAATTATTATCACTGCTTAATAAAACTGACAAACTGGGATTTATCCAGCTCAGTAACAGTGCAAATTTTGCTTTCTGTAAAACACCAGTGCTGAAAGTTTGAAGCCAATCAGAAGAGGCATTCTTCGGTTATCGCGCGAATTCCAACAATTCCAAAACTCATGAAATCGTAATAAAACGATTGCAAACAAACCAGGGTATGGGTGGGGCTTGAACCCATGGCGAGTGAGTCATAAAACTCCAGGCCAGTGTGTAAACCACTGGGCCAGCTAGCTATAATGACTGGATGAATCATTAGTTTCCCTCTTCTAAGTGCGGGTTATTTTGTGTATTTACGATACATAATAAGGTAACTTAACACTGCGGGTGTCCCCACAGTATACATACTGTGGATATATACAAGTTTGTTAAACATACACATACCTTAGCATGCAACTTAGTTTTCACATCAAAACTTACACACGTCAACTTAGCCAGCACTAAGCTACACTATACCCGAAGCACTTGTTCCCAAGGCAGTAACTCGGCATCCCAATCATAAAATCTACAACAATGGCACTAGAACCTGGCACGTTGCAACAGCCAGTCAGTTGCAACACTGCAAGGGTGGTGTGCACCCACCTTAACGTGCCTCGGAATATCAACTAACGAAGTGTGTTTTTTAGGGCAAGACAATATTGCTGGTAATGATATGTTGAAACACTTGACGGCGGAGGAATATTTGTTAATAGTGTTGGAGTCGGTGTCGAGGCTCACCCACATACTTGTATACTGACCGCAAGTAGAATTTTCAACGATTGATTTGCTGTCTTAAATATTCGTGAAGCAGAAAAGTCTAGCACTCGTGCCAGAGTGCAAATTATTTAACTGTCTTTCGTGTCTCACTGACAAGCAAGGATAGTAGCAGCGTCGTGGGTGACTGATTGTTCCAACCTATTGTCTATTAGTTTAGTGTGTTTATTTTATGACTGTGATTATCATAACTCATTATGTGTGAAAATTATGCCTATGAACAAGTATGTTTGGGGATTTATATTCCTGTGATTGAATATACATGTGAAGAGGCTTGTGGTTGAGTAATCCATGGTGTATATGTAAGTGTAGTAACTCTAAGTTGTATCTTTGTGACTACAGTCTGTGTGTCTGCCAGGGTCTGTGTGCCTGCCAGGGTCTGTGTGCCTGCCAGGGTCTGTGTGCCTGCCAGGGTCTGTGTGCCTGCCAGTGTCTGTGTGCCTGCCAGTGTCTGTGTGCCTGCCAGTGTCTGTGTGCCTGCCAGGGTCTGTGTGCCTGCCAGTGTCTGTGTGCCTGCCAGTGTCTGTGTGCCTGCCAGTGTCTGTGTGCCTGCCAGGGTCGGTGTACATAAAGTAAATATTCCACGTTATTTATTTTTTGAGTATTTATATTACCTGGAGTTTACCTGGAGAGGGTTTCGGCTCGGTCTGAGACCAGGCCTCGTGGTGGATCAAGGTCTGATCAACCAGGCTGTTACTGCTGGCCACACCCAAACTGACGTACGAATATTGGTGGGTAGTCCGAGGTACTATGGTTAGGATAAC
Organism: Cherax destructor; assembly: GCA_009830355.1. Classification (NCBI taxonomy): domain Eukaryota; kingdom Metazoa; phylum Arthropoda; class Malacostraca; order Decapoda; family Parastacidae; genus Cherax; species Cherax destructor. Next base: position 74,928 of record WNWK01009251.1, read on the forward strand.
TTTAATGCGCGCGCGCCCGCACCAGTTTGGAACCCACATCTAGCCAAGCACGTAAAGAAACTAGAGAAAGTGCAAAGGCTTGCAACAATACTAGTCCCGGAGCTAAGGGGTATGTCCTACGAGGAGAGGTTAAGGAAAATCTATCTGACGACAGGAGAGATAGGGGGGACATGATAACGACATATAAAATACTGAGAGGAATTGACAAGGTGGACAGAGACAGAATGTTCCAGAGATGGGACACAGCAACAAGGGGACACAGTTGGAAGTTGAAGACTCAGATGAATCACATTGATGTTAGGAAGTATTTCTTCAGTCACAGAGTGATCGGGAAGTGGAATAGTTTGGGAAGTGATGTAGTGGAGGCAGGTTCCATACATAACTTTAAGAAGAGGTATGATAAAGCTCAAGGCGCAGGGAGAGTGACCCAGTAGCGGCTAGTGAAGAGGCGGGGCCAGGAGCTATGAGTCGACCCCTGCAACCACAACTAGGTGAGTACACACGCAGGCAGGCAGCATTAAACTACAGACCAGTGTCACTGACATGTATAGTATGCAAGGTCATGGAGAAGATTATCAGAAGAGTGGTGGAGCACCTAGAAAGAAATGTGCTTATACACGATAACCAGCACGGTTTCATGGAGGGAAAATTCTGTGTCACAAATCTACTGGACCTTTACGACAAGGTGACACGAGTAAGACAGGAATAAGAGGGATGGGGGTGTAGACTGCATTTTTTGGACTTTCTTGACTTTCGACACAGTTCCGAACAAGATATTAGTGCAAAAGCTAAAGGAGCAGGCAGGAATAACAGGAAAGGCACTTCAATGGATCAGAGAATAACTGACAGGAAGGAAACGAGTGATGGCACGTTTTGAAGTGTCAGAGTTGGTGCCTGTGACGAGCGGGGTTCCTCAGAGGGTCAGTCCTAGGGCCGTTGGTGTTTCTGGTAAATGTGAAAGTACCAAACAAATTATAAAATGTAATCACACATTGTAATCTTTGCACAGAAATAAATTTTGTATTTGTATACATTCAAAAATGTCCCTGTTTGCAGACGATATGAAGCAACTGGATTCAAAGGATGAGGATCAGGTAGTACTACAAAGGGATCTGGACAGGCTGCAAGCCTGGTCCAATAACTGGCCTCTTGAGTTTAACCCCACCAAGTGCAAAGTCATGAAGATTGGGGAGATTGAAAGAAGACTGCAGACGGAGTACAGGCTAGGGGACCAAAGACTACAAAAGTCACTCAAGGAAAAGGATCTTATGGTGAGCATGATACCGAGCACATCCCCTGAGGCGAACATCAACCGAATAACTGCTGCAGCATATGGGCACCTGGCAAACCTAAGAATAGCATTTCGACACCTAAGTAAGGGGTCATTCGTCACACTATGCACCGTGTACCTCAGGCCCATATTGAAGTATGCAGCACCAGTATGGGACCCACACCTTGTCAAAAACGTCAAGAAATTAGAGAAAGTGCAAAGATTTGCAATAAGACTAGTCCCAGAGCTAAGGGGTATGTCCAACGAGGAGAGGTTAAGAACTCAACCTGACGACAATGGAGGACAGAGGAATTGACAAGGTGGATAAGGACAAAATGCTTCAGAGATGGGACGAATCAACAAGGGGGTCACAACTGGAAGTTGAAAACTTAGATGAGTCAAATGGATGTTAGGAAGTATTTCTTCAGTTATAGAGCTGTCAGGAAGTGGAACAAACTGGAGTGTGACGTAGTGGAAGCAGGATCCATATATAGCTTTAAGAAGAGGTGCGATAAAGTTCATGGAACAGTGGAGAGTGGACCTAGTAGCGACCAGGGAAGAGGCAGGACCAGGAGCTGAAAAAATATATATATATATATATATATATATATATATATATATATATATATATATATATATAATATTCAACAAACTGGCCGTTTCCCACCAAGACAGGGTGGCCCGAAAAAAAAAACTTTCAACATTCATTAAATCACTGTCTTGCCAGTGCAGAGTGCAGACACTGTACTTCCCATCTTCAGGACTCAAGTCCGGCCTCCCGTTTTCCTGAATCCTTTCATAAATGTTACCTTGCTCACACTCCAACAGCACGTCAAGTCCTAAAAACCATTTGTCTCCATTCACTCCTATCTAACACGCTCAAGCATGCTGAAAGTCCTAGCCCCTCGCACAAAAAATCTCCTTTACCCCCTCCTTCCAACCTTTCCTAGGACGACCCCTACCCTGAATTCCCTCCACTACATATTTATACACTCTCTAAGTCATTCTACCTCGTTCAATCCTCTCTACATGTCCAAACCACCTCAACAACCCCTCCTTAGTCCTTTGGATAATAGTTTTGGTAATCTATTGCCTCCTCCTAATTTCCAAGCTATTGATTCTCTGCATTATATTCACACCACACATTGCCCTCAGACATGACATCTCCACTGCCTCCAGCCTTCTCCTCGTTGCAACATTCACCACCCATGCTTCACACCCATATAAGAGCGTTGGTACTACTATTCTCTCATACATTCCCCAATTAGCTTCTGTGGATAATTTTCCTTGTCTCCACAGACTTCTCAGTGCACCACTCACCTTTTTCCCCTCATCAATTCTATGATTCACCCCCTCTTTCATTGACCCATCTGCTGCCAGTCCACTCCCAAATATCTGAATGCATTCACCTCCTCCATATCTTCCCCCCAACTGATATCCAATTTTATGTTACCTATTTTTTGTTAAACCCATCACCTTTGCTTTCCATACTCACTTTTTAAATTTCCCTTTTTTTACATACCATACCAAACTCATCCACCAACCTCTGCAACTTTTTTCCAGAGTCTTCCAAAAGCACATGTCATCATCAAAAGCAACTATGACAACTCCCAGTTTGTGTTTGATTCTTTTTCTTTTTAAACCCCCACGTGTTGCCAACACCCGAGCATTCACTTCTCCTACAACCCCATCTATAAATACTATATTGAACAGCCACGGTGACAACACATATCCTTGTCTAAGATTTCTTTTACTGGGAAATAATTCCCCCGCCTACATACCTAACCTGGTCATATCCTCATAAACTTTTCACTGCTTTCAGTAACCTACCCTTATTCCATACATTTGAAATCTGCCACATTCCTCCCTATCCACCCCATCATATGCATTCTCCAAACCATAAATCCCTGAAAACCTCTTTTTCCCTTATGTAAAAAG